>PNEQ01035130.1:27218-77333 GCA_003012365.1 Medauroidea extradentata | reverse complement strand
GTGTGTCGTGGGGTTTTACACGCAAATCACAGACGTGTGGTGTTACAGTAACCTTATTGTGATTGGCACAGTCAAATGAGAAACGTCACAGTTCAAAGGCACGCTGCCAATATCTATGAAGCAGAACTGCAGACGTGCACATAAGGCACTGGAACAAAGTGGGGCAAAATTCTTTTCGCGAAAAGTTCATGTCTCTACACATAGTTTCTTGCTACCAGGCTAGACTCTATATGCTCTTAAAACTTCCCTCATAGGCAAAAATGCCGTGGTCTGCCGGGTTAAATGTATCTGTCCAATAACTAAAAGTTGCACGTTTGACTGACCAACACCCAGAGCTGACATCACATACAGGCTACGGCCTGTATAATATCATACTCTAACCGTTTGTATATAGGACTGGTAAGTCTAGTCTGTTACCAAATAATTACGCGCATTTTGCAGGTCCCTAGTAATTAGGGAGAAAAAATGTCGCGAGTTTATTTGTCTCCAAGCAAAAATCCATAGTCATGTGTAGAGGTACGTCAGTTTCGCAGATTCATCTGGCAGTAGCCTAGATTGCTCAGTCCTGTACACGCTCTGGATACAGTCGATTATTCATTGGCTTACAACATTACAAGCGATAGCTCTATGAATCATTTCCTTATTTACTACTGGCTTGCGGTAGTTAAATGCGTTTCGTGACAGCCGCCAGCTAATCACACACGTGATTATGAAGTATATATTTTTGGCTTTAAACCTGACCTGAAATGTATTTGCGAAATTAACGTACCTCTAGTCATGTGTATATTCTATTCTCAGCAGATTTTTACATTGGCTGCCTTCCCAGTGAGTTCCAGGTCATACTGCACCTTTTTGTTAGCCCAAAAAACTACACAGCGATCTGATAAATTGAGACCAGGAAAATTCATGGCTTCACTAACCTGTGGGAAAGGAAAAATTCGCGAATTCAATTACCTGTATGTTAGACTGCGCTGTTCTGTGCATACTCAAACCTCGACTAGCTGCTATTCACTGGAACAACATACAATGGACAAATGGTCAGAGCTTGAGTGTGCATAGCATAGCACAGTGGATTCTATCATGCATGGGTCTCTGAATCCTCGAATTTTTCCTTTCCTCACTGACCTGTATGCTAGCTTTCAAGAAAGTCCATACACTCAAGTTTAGACAGCAGCTACTCAATGGCTTCTCGCTGACATAGTAAACCATATAGTTGCTTCTTTATTACTGGCTTAGTATGTTCCAGAACTTGTCAAATAAGCAAGTGCCAATTGTAAATACAGCGCGGACTTACAGTTGTTTGAAATCTAGTTTGTGCACAAAATAAAACGAGAATCGTTCAGGTCCCTACTGATAAACCGTGATCTGTTTGAAAATAAACTAAAATACTGACATTTTGGAAGTCTGTCTTGTGAAGAATATACACTGTTAAAAATTTCAGTAAATTCACGGAAATATTTACAGAAAAGTACTGTAATTTTACAGAAGTGTCTTTCGTAATATTTTGTTTACGGAAATTTGTCCGTATTGCCAGTTTACGAATGTTTGACCGTAACTTTCCATAAATTCATGGAAATATGTTTCTACAATTGTAAAGCGTATTTTACCGTGTTTCTTTAAAAAAAAAGTGGTACTAATAATCACTATGAATCCTGGATGTCAAATACAAAAGTTGTGTCTTATAATGTTGGTATCTTACTACTGCATGGAACTCATGTACTCAAAAATTGTCACTGTGGTTAAATAGTTAGAACTTCTGTCTGGCAATTACAAGGTCGTGGATTCGAATCCCAGCAACTTCGAGAAAATTTTCAGTTTACTAAATAGTGCATCAAAATCTCGATAACATATTTTTAATAAGAAAATTTAGTATTTCTGGAAAATGGAGTGCTAGTAGATTGAAGAAATTTAAATTTTTTTGCGGAAAACGGATTGTCCTTTGTTTTACGGAGGGTTCCGTTACCAAGAAAAACTGAGTGTCCGTTACTTTACGAAGATTTCTGGATAATATTTTGCCAGTGCTTTTCCGTAATTTCACGGAAATTTTTTCTAACAGTGTATTCGCGGATTTTTTCTTTTAAATTTAAATATAAAACTTTAAGACAAACAAATAGCGGAGGGTACCCGTAGACAGGGCGTTACATCGTGAAAGTAGATTTCTGACTAGGCAAATGTACGCGTCTGCGGAACCCTGAAGGATGGCATGAATTGAAACCCTATCATGGAGAGTCGACGGAATACGAAGGATTGGGGAAACGGGAGTACATTGAGGAATCGCGCCACTGTGGCAGTCGTGTAATATTTCGGAGGTGCTGTAGTTGTACCAAGGCACTTCTCGCAGAAATGAAGACGTACACACTGCGTGATTGCCAGGTACTTGGCGAAATTTGCTTTATATACTGACAGACAAGACTACACTGCTCTGCACATACACTGCTATAAGATGTGATAACATAGGCTACGAACCTCTGTAATTTAATTTACGTTAGACTCGGTTATAGGCGGTTGGCCATGCACACTACCGTGGAACTTGTAATTATTGGTCAGAAGTATTCTACTCGGCAGACCACGATATTGTTGGCAACGAGACACACGGAACGAGACTACAGCCTTTTTTAGTCTAATCCGTTAATACACTCTGATGCTTGTAACGGTTCTAAGCAGTCATTCACAAGAGAGACGTGCAGAAAGTTTGCACAAATAAAGAAAGTCCCTAACTCTCGTTTCGTTCAGAGCGGGCTTTTATGTAGTCATCATTTGCAACACACCGCTGTAAAACGACATTAATTGTTCTTAAATTGCTGAGGTGGTTTTTTTTAAACCAACACATGGATTACGCTGGTTAAGAGAGCTCCCTATAGATAAGCTGCGTTTACGTGTGAAAAGTACGCTAAGGATGCCACAGACACGTATATGAAATGCAATGTCGCCTTTACGTGCAAGCTAAGCAACTGGCGCGCAGAGCTGTACTGTTGTTATTCTTCTCCTACGGGCATCTAAGGGATGTCAGTGTAATTTTTTTAGGAAGCATGATTTAAAGTACAACGCAGGATTTTGTGTTTGTGTTTTTCAAATCCAGGTGGTATTTTATTTTCACAATCATTGTTCAAATCGTTTTCCCGGCAATATAATAAACTTTCTGGACAAACTAGAAAATTAAATTAAGACTTCTTTAGTAATCGTACATTAAAAATATTCCCTTCCAAAATTCGTATAAATATTTTAGGATATTTTCGAGATGACGTATTTGGTATGCTATTCCACGCATCACGCTGAATGAAACATTTTGTAGGAAGTTTTCCCTGCCATATTGTTTTGTAGTAAGCGCAGAAGATCTTTGTGGTGACTACAAAATAAATGTTGTAGGGTGAATACCAACAAAGTATTTTATAGCTTCAACAACATATTTTTTTCTGTGCAGTTTGATCTTGGAGATTCCATGAAGAAGGTCTTTCGTTTTACGGGTACCAATGTAAAAAATTATGATAGGACCGCCATGAAGTCGTGTGTTGCAAATGATAATGGTGTAACAGAATTTTAATGGAAAATGGCAGATCAATATTTCTATTGGCCCGTAAAGAAGAAAAAATGGACAGCACGTTCGTGAAATGGTGATGTATTTATTTTGCAACGTTACTCATGACTTAAAATAATGTATAACATGAGTAAAGAATTTTGTATTCACTTGTTTTAATGCCTTGTACGCTCATCTACAGCTCTGATACATGGTCTATGATGAGATGTTTTGAACTTTAAGCGTCTATGGGTTCTACACGGAATTAATGGACGTGTAGTGTCGCAGCAAATACACTCTACCCAATAATCACGAAGTAGAGCTGCAGATGTTCACTGAAACACGTTGGTACAAAATTCTTTTCAGATAAAATCAATGGCGCTACCTATAAGTAATAACGTTTTTTCCGGATTTCAGTTCATGATCCACTAATTAAAGGACGATCACAATAGCAGTACTTATCTAATCTCCGTTGCTGGAGTCACAGAGAAAAATATAACGTCGTGAAAGAAGAACACAGCCACATTAATATCTTATAACTAGAGATGACGGTTTATCGCGGGAAAATTTGACTGTTTGCTGGATTTCAACACACGTTCAGATGATTAGATTGTTTCTACTGGCTTTCTCTTGTACGTTGAGCGGATGCCCTATTTCACTGAGCCAATAAGAATCTCGATATTGTAATGTTTTATGCCTGTTGTTGGTCAGACGTATATCACCAATTCGTACATGTTTGCACGAAACTACAGCGTTTTCAAGACTACGCCGGCACAAACCTTTTTCGCGATGTACCATCATCTGTAATGATAATATATCGCGAAATATTTTGTACCAACATACCCTTGAAAACAATACAGTTAACTGCAATTTGTGTGATTAGGTGATATACGTCTGACGCAACGTAGTTGTCTACAGACCAATAACAGGCATAAAATACTACAATAGCGGAATTCTTATTGGTTCAGTCAAATAGGGCAACAGCTTCACGTACAAGCGAAAGTCAATAATCTTTTGGTAAGCTGAACGTACATTGAAACTCAGCAAACAGTCACGTATTCACGCGATATACCATCAATAGAGACGATTGTCCAGCTTATCAAAATATTACTGGGTTTCGTTTGTGCATAGAACTGTTGCCCTATTTGACTGAGCCAATAAGAACTACGCTATTGTAATGTTTGATGCGCGTTATTGGTCTGCAGACAACTAATTTGTGTCAGACGTACATCACCCAATCGTATATGTCGCAAGAAACTACAGTGTTTTCAAGGGTATGTCGGCATAAAATATTTTCGCGATATACCATCATCAGAGATGGTGGAAAATCGCGAGAATATTTTCTGCCAGCGTATTCTGCAAATTAGTGTATCGTCCTGCGCCATGTATTATTGGCCGGCGGTTATGTAGCACAGTCTAGTTGTTTACAGACGAATCACAGACGTCCAGTAGTATTTCACCAGTAATCATTGGCCCAGCCAAAAAGGAACTCGCCAGTAACGAAATAAAAGGGTCATAAATGAATATATTACATTGAAGCCTAGCAAACAGTCAAGTTTTCCCGCGATAAATCACATTCTCTAACCATCATCTCTAACGATCAGCTCAGCTTATTATTAGAGACCAAAAATATTGAGGTTTCTTTACTCTGCCGGCTGGAATCCATACTCCGCCTTCAGCTACTTGTATATTGACAGCTGCTTCAATGGACGACCAGTTGCACATCTGGCAAGGTAGTGCTGGAGTTCCTAAGTGTTTACATGCAGGTTTGCTACTGGTTCACCCTTTCCGAGGAAGAATTAGAGCAAAAGTAATAAACTTGTACATGAGATTGAAATGTAACGTATTCTCACACAGTAAAGAAACTTTTGTTGCCACAACAAAGTATAATCCACTGCAAGTAACTTTGGCGCAAAAGCATTTTTCTTGCGGTAAAGAAATCTTGCAATACAGCAAAGCTAATATGGAAAATTTATGTTTTCTCTCGCATTTTGTCTTAAAAAAAAGTTTAATGTAAAGTATTATTTGTAGTATTTTTTTCTACATAAAGCTTATTTTAAAAATCCCATTACTAACGTCACCACAGATATTTCATGTAAATCATATTATAAATAGCACAATTTTTGTTACCACTATAATAACGTTTAAACTTTTGCGGAAAAAGTATATTTTGTAGTGGCTGATATTTCAGCAAACATTTTGTTGTAGCAAGAAAAGTGTTTTTACTGTGCAATTAAATTCGCGAGCTCTCCAGGTGTTATTCTAACACGTGTGTCCGCCACTTGCATGAGTGGAAACACGGCGCGACTGAAACTGGGACCTCTAGAAGTGACGAATGCGCTGCCGCCCGGGTCTACGTGGAAAGCCGGCCGTGACGTCAGGCGTTGACACGTCACAGAGCGCCGCGCGATGCGCTTGACCAGAGTCGACCAGTCACGGCTCAGCTCTCTCGTGGCCGTATACAACACGTGCATAGCGGCTAGGCCTTTCTTTTTTATGTCTTTACTTTGTTGTAGAGTTTATATGACTTACTCGCATTGGCGCATGTCAAGAATAATTATTCATTTTGTCATACAATGAAATACTGACTGGAGCTCTTTAATACCGTTTAACAATAAACAAATATTTTATATCATAAATGGCTAACCGAAACCTTCACAATGTAAAGGTTCGTTTATAACTAAGACGCTGTTAATTTTAAAATTCGGTCATTCCAAGAAACTCTTTAATATTGACATATAAAATTAAAACAGTTTTTCAGACTTTTTAACGTTACTGTTAACGAATTGGTTTTAGAGCATTTAAAACCAAATTCACAGCCTAAAGAAACACACCAAGGAAGTTTTATATCCCTACGTTAGTTACGAGTACCGAAAGTAAAATATTGCCAGCTTTAAATACCTTAGGCTGGACTCTATGGCCGAAGGGCGGGTCGGGGGGGGGGAGACAAAAGGGATGGACTATCCCAGGCCCCCACCCTCCTGAAACGGGTCCTGACCCACGGCCTACACAGTCAGATGTTAGGGGCCCCCAAACAACTTCCTGCCCCAAACCTCCAGAAACCTTGCTGCGGCCCTGCTGGGCTCCAAGTCTCTTCAGCCTTGTGTTTTGTTTATTGGTTGTTGACAAACTTTTCACTCTTGATTAGTAAGTAGGCAAGGAGACGTATCCAAGTTTCATTTGTAAGCATTCAATTAGCTCAACTATCTGCTGGAGTTGTCTATTGAGGCCATGATTCTTAATTTCTACTGCTTTTACAATAATTATTTTTTTAAATCCTAAACGAGAGCAGATATCGAAAAAAATTTACACATTCTTGTTAAAAACAGTGTATACTACGATAACTAATTTTTTCAAGACAAAATACACCAACGGTTTCCGCTAATTATGCAATTAAGAAAATTCCCACTAATGAACTAATTAGCAAAACCTATAATTATTTTGCCTTGGAAACGTTAGACTATATAGTAAAAACAATTTGCAATAAAACTCTGCATCGGTTTTTCGATATCTGCTCTCGTTTATGAATAAAAAACAACTATCGTGAAAGCGGTAGAAATGATGGATTATGGCCTTAATATTTAGCTAATTTTTTTTTACTACGCCGTTTCCATTCTTATTTGGAAGTTGACGACCTCAGGGGGAAAACCTGGGACTATTGTGCGAGGGTGGTATAGGTCGTTCGAGATAAAGTAAGCACCAAAAATTTAACATTCGAAAAATATCACTAGTCGTTACTGCATATAATTCAGCATAAACTATAGCTGCCTTACTACTTCTATGGTTGGCAGCGAAATTACGCAATATAGTTCTGTGTATATCCCTATTTAAATTCAATAATACTGAAACGAAATCAACCGAAATCGACATAACTGTATTTTATGTAATTAATAAACTATTTTTATGAAAATTTATCCATTCATACTTACTGCACATTTTTTCTTACTCGCGCAAACATCTACTGAAGTGTCCAGAGAGGTTAGATATTTCCCGGTGTCAGTCGTTACGCACGGAAAGATACGAATTGGCTGAAAATAGAACTTAAGCAGGGCTTTTTTGAGTGCTCACTTTATTCCGAATCGCCTATAGTACGCCACTGCCTTCAGCAGGGTTGGTGGTGAAGGGACAAACACGACCTCAATCGCGCGAACCCGGGTAGGGGACCTTAAATTTCACCTCCTCGGTCCATTGGCCAAGAGCTATAACCACTGAGTCATGCGGTTGGACCTCAGTGGGTTAAAACCCTATTTTTTGAAGAGTTTATTTGAATAGATGTTATATTTCGAACTTCTGCATGCGTGAGCTACGTTCCCTTCGTGATCGGATTACTGTTTATGAAACTCGTCTTTAAGGACTGTTATACAAACTTGTACGGAATACACACTGAATGTTGCGCTACACTCTCACATGTGGTCTATCATAGGAGCAACAATCAATGAATGAACAAGTAGTTGAGTATAGATTGTCCACAATATCGCAGAGTCCAACTGGCAGGTCATCGAGAGGGATGATGATCTTTGAACGATTTCTGCAACGGGTTCGTATTATAAACAGAACAGTATTTTCTGCGTCTGTTGTCGTCTTGAGAAGCCTACTATTTTGTTGCCTGTTTTTTGCCTGTGTTGTCTTGCCTGTGTTCACAACCATTCGTGTCTCTCGATATTTGTGCTGTTGTCGTCGTCGTTCATATTTAGTGCCTTTTTCGCACACCCCGTTTTTACTGTTATTTTTTCATCTGTATTTTTTGTGTGCCGTCCTTTTTCAGTCAACTATATTTCACTTAGGAATTAATTTTGAGTTGTTTATATCTGTTTTTATCCTTGTGTCGTCTTCTGAGATGTGACTAAATTCCTTTCAGGAATTATCTGTATGTTTTATGTTGGTTGACTACAGCTATGGCTTTTCTTCCTTTGTTTTTTAGTTTCTTTTTGTGGGATTTTCTGCAATACGGGCAACATTCGTCCATAATGGCGTATGTTCAAAAAAGCTTTTATGTTCATTATACGAAGACAACTGCAAGAATAGTTCAAAGATCACAAGGCATAGGACGCTGCACTGATTTGGAAAATTCGCTAGCAGAAAAGATTCTCGTGGGTTTCCACTATCCCTATAGTCATTTAAAGAAATTGTGAAAATTTCGCGAATTCAATGACCTGCATGTTAGACTCCATTGTCCTGTGCATACTAGTGCCTCGTCTATTTGTTCCTCGCCTTTGTACGTTACAAGCACTTGATGCTACCAGTCTAATGGCGCCACAGACAACTCATAGTCATAGCAAGCACTAGTTCCCTTCGAACACGTCCACTATTGGCCACTGGACGCGTCCTACCCCGGCGACCTGGCGAGGCCAAGGACAGCGATTTTAGTGTTTAATTATGTATCAGAGTATCACTTATGGGCGAAAACAATTTTCTGCAGTAAAAGAGGAAAACATTGCGACAGAAATAAAATGTTGCATACTTGTGTATTTATAGTTTCTAGGTTATTGGAATAAAGTTAACGCGAGAGGACTTTACATCTAGTCGACAGCGAGGTCAATAGACACAGTGACACACAACTTGGTATAACGACAGGGGAATTCGCATGGAGAGATTTGGGGAAACCATAGAAAACCGAAATCAGGATGGCCGGAGCTGGGGATTGAAGGCGCGTCCTTCTGAACAGGAGTCTAACGTATTACCGTTGCGCAACATCGCTAGGTATGTTTTAAAAAGCCTGAAAGACCTTGTTGTAACCTGTGCCGCACCGAGGTTAACTGAAAATATTCAAAGTGGAGGTATGCACTTATATAGGTTTGACAGGTGACCAAACCTCACCTAATATAATTTAACACGTATGGTAAGTACGTAATCTTGCACTCGAAACGGGCTGACGTAGGCAACGTGCATCTTCGGTATTAGATCCGAAGATGATCAATGGAGCCACTGACTTTTGGTGAAAAGAATTTTGCAACATCTTATTTCAAAGCCTTGCGTGAACATATGCAGCTTTGCTCCATGGTTATTGGCAGCGTGACTTTGTGCAGAGAATTGTGTAATTTGACTTTGCCAATGAGAATAAGTTTACTGCAACACAACACGTCAGTGACAGAGCCATGAACTTCTCGCGAAAATCATTTTTCCCCAATTTGTTTCAGTGCATTACGTTCGCATCTGCAACTCTCCTTCGTGGTTATCGGCAGAGTGTCTGTGGGAAGTGACGTCTGTCGTTTGACCGTGCCAATCACAATAAGGGTACTGCAACGCCACACGTCCTTAATTTGTGGGTAGAACTTCAAGACACGTGGGAGTTAAAACACCCAATCGCTGACCATCAACCAGAGCGCGTAAGGCACTGAAACCATTAGGTCCAAAATTCTATTCGCCGAATTTCAGTGGCTCTGTGGATCGAGGAACGGATTTGGCTGTGTGAGTTTCACAGCCAGTGCCGAGTGACTCAGCCAGTGGACCCTGGACGGCTTGTGTAACTGCCTGGCCCGAAGAAGAAAGTTTGAAAGCCGCGCTTCCATGAAGCTACAGAGCCCACACCGACACGGCGGGGGAACAGGACGTAGCTGTGGGAGATGTGGGAGGGAGGGGATGGGAGTGTCTGACTTGACCTCTCTCTCCGACACGTCACTCTTCACATAACAAGCTGCGTGCATCAACCTGCTTTTTTTTTTTGCGTTCTTTTCCAGTGATCATACGCAGCCTCCTGTGGACCGGATCTGATAGTTCTCGAGTTGTTTTCATCACTCTCTGCTTCACTGCGCGGCCGTCAACACTCGGGCTCCACCACATCTTGCTCTATGCTGTCTAGTAGAGACAGGAGCGAGTGAGATAGCGCTGTGGTAATACTCTGGCCTCGTATTCTGGAGTACCCGTGTTAGATTCCTGGTCCTGTCATCCTCATTTCCACTTTTCCACTGCTTTCAGTAACAGCCCCACGTGAATGTTAGAGTGGTTCCTCCCTACTGGCCATGGCCAAATCATTCCTCGTTCCCAGTCACTCTGTGCCGACGTTTCCACTCGTAATGACTTCGCTAAGTATTACTTCAGATAACAGAAAAAAACTAGGATTTATGGCCCTGTTACAATTGGTTGTCTAGTAGTTCTACTGCTTGACAAACCTAAGTGTAGTCCCGAGTATGGGAGGTAAGAGCGCTAGTGTTTCGAGGTCGCTGTGCAAAGGTAGTGGAGGGGGATGTCTTGGAGCCCTCCCTGTACACTCCATTCATATTGTAAGCGACCATATGTGGTAGGTATAATAGGCCAGTGCAAGGATATGGCTTGTAGATGCGTGGTGCAAAACGACACGACCTGGACAACAACTAACTATACACTGGTTGTCACTTTTCAGCTGACGAGACTGTACGCAATGCAAGTCGCGACGGCCAGGGTACTTGCTCGCTATTGGCTGGAGGTGTGTAACGGGATAAATGAGAGGAGGAGGGCACGGTATGTCAAAAAAAAGAGGGGGGGGGGCTGTAGTTCACATATTTTCCGAGGACACACTTAGGTTTGTCGAGCGATATTTTGTCCGATTGAAACGGTGTCGAGTATTTTGTACTGAAGTAGTTTTGTAACATTCTAGAGAAATATCGTATGAGGAGAGTACCCGAGGTCCAGGGTATCGTAAAACAAATGGAGTCACGTAACTATTTACGTAACTGAAAATACCAGTTGGAACACGACACATGTCTTGAAGGCTGGACTTCGCTCTCTTGGGTGTACTGAAGCCGTTCAGGATTCCTAACCAGCTGCGAATTATCCAGAACTTCAACCCTTAGTAGGGTCAGACCATTCGCCTCCCACCAAGGCGATCCGTGTTCGATTCCCGGCGGGGTCGGTCCCCGGATTTTCACATATGGGAATCGTTACGCGTCGACGCCGATGGTCGGCGGATTTTCTCGGGGGTCTCCCGTTTACCGCACCCTTTCATTCCGATGCTGCTCCATACTCACCACATGTCACCCTTCACCAGCGCTAAAAGGCCACGGTGCTGACCAAAAATCTCTCACTCACTCACTCACTCACTCAATCCTTACTAATGTATCTTACTCGTAGTCTTCGAAAATGTGTCACTATAGAAAAAAAGCCCGGCATTACAATTTCATCTTTTAGTAAATCTGCAATGTTTTTTTTAAACACGCGATTGTCGCGAAAAGATTTTTGCACCAGCACTAACTTAGTTTCATTGCCTTGCGTGCACATCTGCATCTCTGCTTCACGGCTACTGGCAGACGTCTCTCATTGGACATCACACCACTAAGTATTAACACGTAAGTGAATTGACGTGACGACCCTTTGATACGGACGAACTTCTGCCGTTTATTGGCTGCCTGAGGCTGTTGGTACCATCCCACGTCTTTCTGGCTCCTGCATGTTACGGCAGGTTTCCAATTGGAGCCGCCTTACGTCGATTGGTCGTAGGCGTTTCCGACCTGTTGCTTGCCAGCGAAGCCATTTTACCGGCGAGAGTGGCTGAATTTACTGTCCTACCGGGTATTTCACTTCTGTATTCGTAAATATTCTGAGACCACATGTCTGTGATTTGCCAGTAGAACACCAAGGTGAGCGAGAGTTAAAAATTATAATAACTTGACCACGAAGCACAGCTGTTTCCAAACAACGGATATACAATTTTATTTATCTGCATCAAATAGTTTTTTTACGCTTACGTTAGAGCACTTCAATCAGTCCATATACATTTAAGTCTTAAGCGTATTAGCTAGAGATTTTGGCTTTAGGTTTCCTCTTCTGCTCCAGCACTTTTTCATTCCGTCCGACCTGGCTACCCTTTTTTCGTCAGTTATGGTGTACTTTTTACGTTCAAATGTTTTTAGTTTAAGTCTCGTGTTTCTGTTTCTCAGGATCCTTTTCAATTCATCTACGTTATTTTATGGCAATGATTGCTTAAAATAATGTAAATATTGGCTTCAAGAGGGGCACAGTTTACTACAGCCGAATTATCGTCCATTTATTTGGCCCCGCTGTCCCTCCGTGACGACTTAATTCCCTGAACGTGACGTGTATAACATAGTCTTTAAGGACGGGGCTACATCAATTTTCAACGACAGAGTTTTATTTTTATTTTTGCAAAATATATTTATTTTATTACTTTAGACATACATTGAGACAAAATTTTGTTATTATGAATTTTTTATCTCTCATAGTTTTTGCGTAATGACTCGTAAACTTAAAAAAATTTGCATTGTACACATGACACATAAACCAACCTGACATAACAAACTTAAGAAAAATACAGTGAATAAAGTTGTAGGCTGCTACGTCTTATATATATATATATATATATATATATATATATATATATATATATATATATATATATATATATATATATATATATATATATATATATATATATATATATATATATATATATATATATATATATATATATATATATGTGTGTATAAATTTATCAGTGTTTTTAAAAATTCTTGAAGTTTTTGTATTTAAATTTCAGCAATATTTTAAAACGCAAAACGTGTGATAGCATGCTGAATTAACACGTTTACAGTAGACTGATAGTTAAAAACGGCGTTTTATAATCACAATTGTAAAAGTAGAATAACTTAAGCCATTTATGATTCTTTTGTAATAAATTTTTTTGTCTTTTTCCAATCAGAAACTTTTTTTTTTAATTTTAGCTTATTCTCATTATAAAAATCACTTAGTTTCTTGCAACTTACTGAGACTTGCAGAGAATAATATGACGTACCCTACATTGTTTTTGGAATCTGGTGCAAGATCCATTTCGCACAGTGAATTTTCGCGCGAAATTTAGTGACACAACGTTATCTCAAACTGCTTTTAGTTCGTTTATCTTTATTTTATTGTGTATTTTACATTCCCTCGAACCACTTCACGACCTTGGCTCATAAAAATTGGTAAGGTAATTAGCCAAATATTCACGCATCTATAACTATTGTTAATGAGATAGTAAACACAAGCTAACACAGGGAACGTGATACGTAACGTTGTTCTAAGTTGGGCCCCCTGACACGTGCGTAACGGAAAGACAGGGAGAGAAGCTATCCATAGATATCGTTCAGATGTAGGCCTAGTGCCACGCCCTATGTCGGTCTAAACCTGGTTGTCTATGTAGTCTACATTCTACTCCACACACGGCTGTGTTCATAAGCACTTTAGCTCTGCCAGCTCTTACCAGCAGGCACTCGTTGCTCAACGCTACGACCTGCCAGGCGGGTCATTAAGTTAATTTGTAACCTGGGAATTGAACTTCCAAATGCAGAGGCTAACCTCTGGCCCAGCCGCCAAAAGAGCGAAGAAATTGTTAGTTCAGCGGTAAAAATAATTTTTCAAAGGACACGGAACTCGCCTCGCAGCTCCCTACGAATTTCTTACAGAAGATTGCTGTGTACGTTTCAACAAGAAAATGATACGTGTGAAATTCCACCAGAAATTATGTTTGCTGAGAAGCATTGAACTTCCGGTAGGCTCAGTTCCGCCCGTTTGCGGCTATTTTCCGTGATCGGAGTCTGTGAACGCGCGGTCACTTAATGCCGAGTCTTACGTACCCATCACTTAACTCATAGCTAGTGACCCCTGCTTTTCACGAAAATAATTTAGTCCCAGTTTATTTCAGTGCCTTACGTGCACGTCAGCAATTCTGCTTCACGGTTATTTGAATGGACCTGAAAAATTGGCGTTTTCTTGTAGGCATAAGCTAGAATTTCGCCAACTCGAAGCAGGCGTCACTTTCATAATTGGTCTTCGACTTATTTGACGTCTCGTGTAGGTCTCTGAGCCAGTAATACATATTTAACTCAACGCAGGCCCATATCACTGTGTCAGCGAGCAGATAATGAACAACGGTTGTTTGCGTGAGTGTACATAGATTCTTGGAGGCTAACCTTACAGGTCTGTGAACCCGCGAATTTTTCAGGTCTGGCAGCGTGTCTATGTGAAGGGCCATTTATCATTTGGCTGAGCCAATTACAATACGGTTCCTGCAACACCACACGTCTGTGATTTGCCGGTAGAATTCCAAGACTCGTGACAATATCCAATCACTGACCACGAAGCAGAACTGCAGATGTTCACTCACGGCACCGAAACAAAGTGAGACAAAATTCTTTTCGCGAAAAACAAGGGTCGCTATTCATATCATCCACGCGCAAGGCTTTTATTGGGAAGCAACTCATTCGTCAGAAACTCGCCTCAACGGGACATTAAGGGCGCGGTCTACCGCAATTTTCATCATCATTATTTTATTTTGTATTTGTGCCAGACATTTATTCTTGTTTTAGATACAAAATGTGACTAAATTTGGCTCTAATGAATTTTTTTTATCTCTCATAGTTTGCGTAATGGCTTGTTAAAGTCATATTTTGCATGTTTCCGTTTTAACGACTACACTAAAACCAACTAATATACCAAACTCAAAGAAAAATATTAGTAGATAAAGACATTACAGGCTACAATGACATGCTCATAAAATTAAAGAATAAACATTATTTGTATTTTTAAAAAAATTATTGAACTTTTAAAATTTTTATTTTCAGTTTCAGCAATTTTTTAAAATTCAAATAATTTTTATTCTTAAATTTTATGAGCATGTCATTGTAGCCTGCAATGTCTTTATCTACTGTGATTTTTTTTAGTTTGGTATATCTGTAGGTTTTAGTGTAGTCGTTAAAACGGAAACATGCAAAAATATGACTTTAACAAGCCATTACGCGAAAACTATGAGAGATAAAAAAAATTTCATAAGAGCCAAATTTAGTCACATTTTGTGTCTAAAATAAGAAAAAAATGTGTGGTACAAATAAAAAATAAAATAATGATGATGAAAATTGCAGTAGACCGCGCCCTTAAGCTGTAAGCTTACATATTTATCGTCGGATAATACCGCCATAAAACCATTTTTCTTCTCCTCGTAGGAGGTGCTAAGCTTGTGCAGAGAGGCTGGTGAGGACATCCTGGTGATGTCAGGAAGACGTCTTAGGGACGTCGGAGTCTACTGCGAGGCTACAGGCAGTACTGGGTGAGACAAGAGGGCTTCTGCTGCGGGTCGACAGGTGAAGAAGGAGGCGCGCGACGGGAGTCGAACCGAAGACCTCAAGAGTGAAGACAGTGGTGCACTCGGGGTGCTGCACTGTACATGGTGAGCCATCCTCCCTTAGGACTGTTAAGGTTGTACACTGTAACTGTTTGAGAGACTGTTGATTGTATATATGACTGAATTTTTATTGTGATTTGTAGTCTTTGATTGACTAACGGTAAATATTCTTGTGCTTTAACTGTCAAAGTTAATTAACGTTCTTCGGCACAGTACTAATTGTGTGAATAACTAATTGTGTTGTGAGAGTTGTAGTTGATTGCTGTTTTTTGTATTTCATAGCTTTGTGAGCTATTAAATCCAGCACTTAATTTAACTCTTTTATTTCTATTTATAAGACCTCTATCCCAAAAGAACTCATGAGAATTGCCCACATGAAAAGTTTTTGCTCAAACTTGTAACAGTATCATAGTTTACCGTGTCTAGTATAACTGAGTGATTGCACATTGACGTAACCCCAAAGAACAAATAACTGAACTCCAATGTACAGAGGATGTTCAATATGGCCTTCAGGTTTTCAAGACCGAGAAAATATCCTGACGTGTAATTTCCAAGGCAACTAGGTAAGGAAGTTTAGGCTTTTTTTTTTAAAGAGAGTTATGTGTTTTGAAAAGTAATACTTCAATGAACATCGTACATGTACCGTATATACAGTAGTATTCCAACTTTTCGATCGTTGTGTTAAGTCGAGTTTAAGCAGTTTAAGTTATGAAGTTACGCTAATTTTAAAAAATCTTGCTTTGTTACATACACTTAACTGAGCAATTGAGGGACAGGATTTATACACACAACCGATTAACAACAATAATTAATTACTCTTACAGCATTATCATTCACACCGTGTCGGTTTGACGTGTCTAGGATCATGGGTTCAAATCCCATCAGAACTACTCACTGTGTTAATATTGGTAAGCGTTATTCTTGAGCTTCGGACATCATGTAGAAAAAAAGAGGACTATATTACTGGTAAAATTACATAATTCTCTGCACGAATGTTTTCGTTTCTTTTACAAGTTTTAATGCGTATTTAATCAGTGAATTTAGTTAATTGATGTAATTTGTAGTTTTCACATATTACTGATGGAGTAGTGTCAACTAATTGAATTAGTTAAAATATCGCTGGCAATTAATTAATATTTTCTGAGTATATGTACGAACACAGTTTAGAAAAACGTTACTAAATCGTGACACGTTAAAAAATGTTGGATAGAATATATTTAAATGGATAGGGCATCCAGGCAAATACTCAAAGACGTGTGAAATTAGCGTAATTTTCTGACAGCAGACAAGATTCCAAACCGCTGTACTCGGGTTAGACGTCTTTCATTAGCCAATAATACCGCGGAAAGAACAGAACAGTTTTTGGACATACGTCATTGCGGGCGAATGTTGTCGTGTTGCATAAATACCCACAGTAAAAAAAAACCGTAAGTTGAAGTCAACAGACATAAAACATACAGATAATTCCAGATAGGAATGTAGTCATATCCCAGAAGACGACACAAGGATGAATACAGATTCAAAACAACACAAAATCAATTCCCAAGTGGAATATAGCCGACTGGAGAAAGACGACTCAAAAACAACAAAAGACAGACGGGAAATAAAAACCAACAAACAATGGGGTGTGTGAAAAAGGCACCAAATGGATGAACGACAACGTAAATAACGAGAGACACGAATGGATGTGAACACAGACAAGATACAACACAGACAAAAAAAGGCGAAACAATAGCCGACTACTCAAGACGACAACAGATGCGACGTTCAAAGATCACAATAATATCGCGATCTGCCGCGGAAGAAGCAGCTGACCAATAACAAAGCGTTTCACGGTAGAGTGGCCAACCTCATGTATAGCAGGCACACGCGCAAGTGACGTCACATAGAGGCGTTGTGGCCAATGTATAGTCTGTCTCATGTAAGTATTCCGTGTTTTGACACTTCACTTCTGAGAAGTGTCTGTACACACGCTTGACCGACTGTGATTATTCCAGGAAGCCATGTAAGCTTCAAAGCTCCTAACAAAGGAACTGTCAGAAACATTTCTGTCATGCTCTGTCATGTACAAACCAGTAAAATATAGCCGGTCATCAAATGACGACGCGAATTTCGCAAGTAACTGCAAATATGTAAACAAACGAATGTAAACATAAGTTCCCGATTTTTTTTTCTTAACACGAAATTCATTGAACCTGCTACCAGCCAGTTTCAGTCGTCGGCATACATCGCATGAGTCCAGTTTCGCTGACGTTGATGTTACTACCTCCTGATTGATGGTTAGTCTGATTGTCTTGCTGTACACTCCTTGACTCGTGCAAAGTGGCGCACGTTTATATACTTGGTTGAAGAGCGATACGCATCCTGGCCTCAATCTGTCCTTGACAGAAGTTTTGAACCTGATGTACGTCGCCTCCAGTATCTCGTAACTACTACCGTCCGTATACAGCCAAGGTCGCTTTCTCCCTCCACATTAGCTCCCCCCCCCCTTATTTGTTGTTATGTTTGTTTTCGTCACAGGCAATACGTGATCGCTTACATGACGGTGGTCGGGAAAAATGTTTATCTCTGATATTAGAAAGTTCACCTTTAACAATCCTCTTGTACTCTGTTCACGCTAGTATGAGCTATTTTGAAGCACTGGTTATTTTTCTTTGTATCTTTCCACTCCTTGTTAATATACACACGGTAATTTACGTAGTAAAATATTGCGTATATGCTTCTCTGTACTCAAATGTTTACGATTGAAGCCACACTAGATATTTACTATGCATTGTTGGCATGGCATTGATCACAAGTGCAGCACTTTACCGTGTAATCAGTTTCAGTAGGGGTTCTATTATTACAGGATTGACTTGAATACATAGAACATACCGATCATTTCATCATTAAGATTTGCTACCTTAAACTGGCTACGCAAAAAATAAACCTTTACCAACATAGTAGATTCGTACATGTATTAGTAATTTTCTTAATTTTGTAATATTTCTAAACAAAGCTATCTGCGAGTTAGAGTAAACACATACTGTTTGCATTATATGCACAATTTAAAAACTGTATTAAACACGAAAGTTTGTGTTGAAAAGTGTATATTTACTTTAACAATTACAAGAATCGTATTGGTGAAAGTGTAAATGTATTAAAAGTTGTGAAATAAGCCTTAAGGAGGATTGATCCCTGTCAGATCGATTTTACGGTTTTTCTTATAAATCAGGGAATAGACACATTTTTTTTTACTTTTTTCACGCTGACAAGGCATAGTTAATTGTTTCGTTCACTTTTTGGAATCCATATGGCATTGTTTCTGTTAATGTTGCGGCCTCTGTAGTCGCTCCCGTAAATAAATAATTTTTTCCTTTTCAGCTGTTCCCGTTGCAAAATAATGAATATAGTATTGTTCCAGTAGTTACAGATAATCGATTAAGTATGTATCTATGCCTTGTCGTGACAAATATTCTGATTCATCGACTGGAACAGAAGTTATCGAGAAGAAACAGATAAATCCAAGGTGCTAGGGATTAATACCTCTTAACTTGAGTGTGCTTTGTTTTAAGATAAATTCCTTAGCAAGAATTACGGCAACTCAACACTGGCATTTGGTTGTAAAATTTGGGGTGAGTAATTTGCACTCTCTCTAAATCGGAATATGTGAACATACTTTGATTCCGAAATAAATTGCAAGCATTCAGAAAAAGAATTGTGGTGACCACAAAACCTTATGTTAAAATTGATCACACGAAACACCAAATCATTTGTGGTGGCTAAATTTTTGTTAACCTTGAGTGACTTTACTGGGTTAGCAAAATAATATGCTTGTGGTCAACATAAAAAAAAATTGTGAGATTTATAATGACAAAATATTTAGTTGTGATCTGAAAGATTTTTTTAGTGTTATGAATATGGTTATACTTTACATAAACTAATGTCCTAAATATGCAATACATTTTACGACAACTATCCAGCTACTGATATCGGCAATGTTCGAACTTGACATTTATATCGTTCGTGAAGAAAGTAAGCGGCAAAATACGAACTCCAAAATGCAAATAGCGTTTTAAAGGAAAGTTATAATAATTCGTTAGATGACAAAAACAAAGTGAACAAAGATGTAGATGGCAGTATCACGATATAAGGTGTTGATAACCTGATACTACACTTTCTCAGAAAACATTAAACTACAGACTGAAGCTATCACACTTGTGTGGTAATAAAACTCAATATTTCTGTATTTACACACTGAAGAACGGTAGTTTATAGTTTTGTGTAAGATTGAAAATTTTCACATTTCTGTTTACGAATTAAACTTATTTTTTTCAGTGTAGCTTTATACTTCTGTAAAACGTGATCATTAGTGGGCGATAAGTAGGGCTAGGAACATTTCGCGAGTTCAATGACCAACAGGCTAGAATCCATTATCCTGTGTATACTGAAGCCCTACCATTTGTCCATTACTTGCTACTCATTCAGACAACAGACAATGAATGAATAGACGTGACTTGAATATGCATAGGACATTGGATTCTAGCATGCAGATCATTGAACTCGCGAATTTTTCCTAGCCCTACCGATAAGCAAATGTAATTTAAGAAAACTTTTATTTCAAAGTTGAGCAGGGTGGTTGTCGTTAAGCTTACCCGAAAAAATATGTGCCAGAAAATCAAGTAAATAAATAAAACACAAAAACTTTTTGTATTAGCGGTAGTAAACTAGTTCAATTAATATTTATTTCAAAAATATTAGGACTGCCATTGAGGAACTGGTTTTTTTTCGACATCCTAAGCTGATCTCTGGGTGTTAATGTGCTGTTATTTGTTATACCATTATGGCATGTCCTTAATTAATTACGGTGTAACTGGTGAATGTTTTACAGAGGCGAGTTATCGGTGAAAATACTGTACACGAATTCAGTGACTTGTAGGCCTACCTAGAAGCTAGGATGAGGCAAGATGCGCGTGCCAGAGCCACCCTTGGCGCTTCCGCACTTTCAAGCCTCGGAAGTGCAAAATGTGCCCACCCAGGCGACCAGCTTAACAGGACTGTGGCATCCTAGAACTAATCATTTGCCTCAGTGTAAAGGGAAATTATAGGGGTGCTAAGGTTGGTTCTCGGCGTAACGAGCAGTTTTGAAAGCGCTTCTATGTGAGTGTTGTGCCCACTGCGCAGCCCAGCCTTCCGCGACGTTGGACGAGCTGGCAGTCTGCAGGCGACCGAACGAAGATAACGCGATTTTATTTATGTTGCGCCAATACTCATTTAACGGAGTAAATAGATTTCGACGATCGTACGTGAGGTTGATATGAGGTGAGAATGGAGCAGGGAGTCCTAGTATAAATTAATACGTTTACATTTTCATCTTACTAATTAAAACTATTTGTTAACGACATACGTTACTATATGTACTGTACATAATTTAATTTTGTTGTTATTTCATTGTAAAATTAATTTTTTTTTGCTTAAGTTGTCCGTTGGAGGAGGGGATCTTCAGCAATGTTTGGTTAAGGATTTATTTTCCCTTTCAAAGTTATGAAAGCCTGAAGTGGAGCAGTGGCAGAATACCAGAAGAGGGAGAACTCCGAGAAAATTATCTGGGGAACACCAATGTCCGCCAAGCTCCTCGCACGCGGAAACCAGAATTGAGTTCGTTGGGAATCAAACCCGGGTGGGAGAAGAGATACGTAAGTAATTGTGTTTACCGAGTGGATAACAGGAAAGTGAAAAGTTAATTTATGTGCTTTAGCCAATGTGTATATTCGACAGCGTGATTAATGTATGTGAAGCAATGTGAAATGACTGTAACGATTATCTATGCACTTTTCCCGCTACACACTACAATTCAAATATCATATTTGTTAGAAGAAGTTCTGACGCGGGAATTCTCTCCATAATTCGCAAAAAATATTTCATAAGTGTTGTAAGCAGATTCCGTCACAAGTTCTGTAGTTCTGTGGAAGAAGGGAATAATATTAATAGCCTATACTTCTGTGTTGACTTGACTTGGGAAGTATAATACTCTGTCTCGTACAACTTCAATAAATTTTTACGACTAGGCCTATTTGAGCACATACATTACGTAATAAATGTATGCCACACTGCATGACAAAATTTACACTACATACAATGGGATAGACATCTCAGGTTAATTTTTGATTATAAAATGTGGACTGTCATTGAATTAATACATTGTAAAAATTAATTGTAAATTTACCATACAAATGTACAGGAATGATAAGAAAGTAGTTATGGTAACAATGTTTTCCATTCATCAGTGGTAGCATTCGTTTATTTAAGTAAAAAGTCAAATGCACACGAACGTTACCAGACTTTTAGCCTACTGTAACAATACTCAACATTGAAAAACTGATGTATGGCATATGTCTCATACTGTGTATGGGTGAAAATATTTCATGTACAGTTTCGGAAGTTGTTTTATAGTGTATAGCCACGACTTTGAGTCGAAAAGATAACTGCACTATTCTGTTTCAATGCCTCTTAGCCTATATACACATCTTCAGCTTCTTGGTCAGCGATAGTATGTTTTAACTATAACTAGAGACGATGATGGTATATTATTATTATTATTATTATTGGCTCAGTCAAATAGGGTAACAGTTCCAAGTCCAAGCTAAAACCAGTCATTAGGGATGGAAAAATGTTGCGAATTCAAAGACCTGCATGTTATTATCCATTGTCCTATGCATACTGAAGATCCGTCTATTCGTTCATTGGCTGCCGTTCCACGAAGTAGCAGCTAGTGAACAAATGGTCGGGGCTTGAGAATGTATAGGATATTTGATACTAACATCCAGGTCATTGAATTCGCGAAATGTTCCCATCACTACCAGTAATCTTCTGTTACGCTGAACATATGTTGAAAAGCAACAAACAGTCAAGTTTCCCCGAGATAAACCATCATTAGAGAGAATGATACATAGCGAAAATGTTTTGTGCCAACATACCCTTGAAAATGCTGTAGTTAATTACAACACATATGATTAGGTGATGTACGTCTGACACAACGTAGCTGTCTGCAAACCAATAATAGGCATAAAATATTACAACAGCGGTATTCTTATTGGCTCAGTCAAATGGGGCAACAGCTCCACATAAAAGCGAAAGCCACTCATCTTCTGATAAACTGAACATGAGTTGAAACCCAGCAAACAATCAAGTTTTCCCGCGATAAATCATCCTCTCTAACCATCATATCTAACTATAACTTGCCTTGGGGTTATACTGACAAATCACAGACGTATGACGTCACAATAACTTTATTGTGATTGGTGCAGTTAAATGAGAGAAAAGGCACGCTGTCAGTGACCGTGAAGCAGAACTGCAGATGTGCACAGGGTGCCACCGAAACTATCAAAATTTACTGAAGTTATTTGAAAGTTAGTATATAGACACGTTTTAACGATAGGCTAGTAGACGGAATACGACGTCACGGACTAAACAGTCACACAAATGTGAAATGACGTGGCGACTAATTTGATACGGCTGAACTTCGCCGCTTATTGACTGCCCGAGGTTGTTGATGCCAGTTCCATGTCTGCTTGACTCTTGCAGGTTACCAGGGACTGGTTTAAGGGGGGTGGGCGCTTCCGGGCTGAAGCCCCTTCCTTCACGCCGCCCCAAAATCGTATTGAACATTATACAGCCAAAGTAACAGTCGCTTCAGGTAAACCTGAGTTTTGTTCTATGATGATACAAGTACATTTAATGTGTTCTACTTGTATGTTATTTTTAATGTTCTGTAATAATAAAAAACACACTTTTGGGATGGCTGGTATTTTTTACAATCCATAATATTACATAAGGCCCCCTCCCCAAATATGTTTCTAATTCCACCACTGGGCAGGTTTCCTATTGGCCTGGTTGCCAGCTAGCAGCACAGCTGCCTTAAGCTGATTGGCGGTACGCGTTTCTGCGACGCTGTTGGCCAGCACAGCCATTTTTCTGGCATGTGACCGGGTTATCCGTCCTACCGGTTATTTCACCTCTGTAAACCTAAGCATTCTGTGCCGATGTGCTGCAGTTTGTTACGATGTGGTCGAGAGAGGCGGCTTGCGTCTTGCTCCAGCTCACAGCAGCCAGCGGTGTCAGTGGACCGCATAGGCGGCCGTTTGTTGTTGTCTAATCGCTGGCTGGGTTCCTGACCCCAGTCGCCGCCCCACTACTTGCCACTGACACACGATATTTACGAATACATACAGACACTGGGACATCACGGAAAAGTTTACTGTTTGCTAGGCTCCTACGTGCTGTGTATAGTCTAATACTGTAAGTATTTTATCATCATTTATTTATAGTTTATTTGAAGCACAATTTCTCTCTTCAGCAAGCCCAGCTAGGCCTGTACAGCTTCAACACAGAACATGTGTGACTTGTAGGGAATGGAAAAATTCGCTAGTTCATGACCTGCAGGCTAGAATCCACTGTCCTATGCTTACTCAAGCACCGTATATCATTGTCTGTTGTTCCAGTGAGTAGCAGGTAATGGACAAAAGGTCGGGGCTTGAGTATAGATACACAGATTCTAACAAGCAGGTCGTTGAACTGGAGAATGTTTTTCTTTCCCAAGTTACAGTGCAATCAAGCCAATGCATTCAAATCATATTTGAAAAAAAAAATTCTATAAACTGTCAGCTACGAATCAAGGTGATATGTTTGCATTTCTATTTTTTTAAAACATTGATTACTTTACATTCTGCGAGATGTCCGACTTACTCAAAATATAACTCTTTTTAATATTTAAAATTATATAATTATATAAATATTGATGAAATTAGCAAACAGGCAATCCTAATGGCATCATTTCTTAAGGACATGCCAAAATCGCATTATTCCGCATACAATTTTTTGACCTCTCCTTGCTCTCACATTGCCATCTGAACTATTGGCAGGCATCACTGAAAAAAATACTTAGGACAAAATATTTTGTCATAATGGACCTTGCCAAATTTTTTTGTAGTGAACACCAAATATTTTTGCTGTCCCCAATATAGTTTTGCAGTGACTACAAAAATTTTTGTTACCACTACAAAATTACTTCGTGAGGTCCATATCGACAAAACCTTTATAGCCACCACAAAACAGTTTGTTTCTGTACCAGTGTTTGCTTTGTGTTCTTTATTATACGATACTTTAAGCGGGAAACCTTTAATTTTTATTTGGCTAAGTATAACGTTGCGTTTTACAAATTCTTATATTTTCCTATTTTACAAAACAGGTTGGTATTTATTCAGAAACGTAGTTTGCAAAAGCCGGATTTTTATAACCATTTAATGGGCAACAAGAACATGTTTTTAATTGGCGTGTTGCATTTCGAAAACATAGATGCATAGCTTCAAATTTTTTTAAATGTATGAATATATTAGAAATAAGTTTGGCAGTTTGACGTCAAACAGACCATGCCTGACATGCTAAATCACCGTTCATGTGTTAGCTAAGGGAGGTCTTCATTGATTAATTTACTCCTCTCTTCATTTTTAATATTTCTATGTTTTCGGTTTTATATTTATAAAAGAATACTTCGGTATACTAACGTCAGTAAATTTTGCAGTTATGTGGGTGCATCCTGTTTATGGGTGACATGCCAAGATTGCCTTCTGTAGGGTACAACAAATGTTGTCTTGTCTTCTGACTTATATTACATTATGTAAATATCTAGGCCAACATAGAAATGCCAATAAGTACTGAAGATATATACAAAAGTTGTATAGGGAGATAGGTAGTTAAATAGTTTTTATGTCTCGTCGTCAAAGTTGTCTTCATAGACTTGACACCCTACACAAGTACAGGAACTGGGAGATGAATCTACCATGGCCTTTGTTAGGAACCGTCTAGAACTCACCTGGAGCAATTTCAGTTAATCGTAAGAAACCGGAATCAGAGTTGCCGGGTATCTAATCCGGATTCTCCTAAATGCGAATCTAACGTATTACCGTTTCGCCACTTTCCTATGTAAAAGGTCGATAAGAGTCGATACAAGCAACTCGGACAGACAAACAAGAGGGAAGGAATCGACCATTGTCTATACTCAGTATCTACACTGTTAAAAATTTCCGTAAATTTACGGGCAATTTTACGGAAACGTCTGTTTAACTAACGGAAACGTTATTTTGTAACACAGTTATAAGTAATTATGTTTCATTAATTAAACACATGAAAAACTACTAGAAGGAACTAAGTAAATAACCGAACACATTATTGCGCCTGCATCCTAAAGAAGTCACATAAATATGCGAGTTTACATAAGTGGAGATAGTTACCTTCCGTAAATTTTTACCAGTACTTCTCCGTAAAACAACGAAAATTATTTTTAACAGTGCCACCAAATTTTGTTAGGGGGTTTTTAACAACTGTCGTTTAGTACTCCTTAGTAACATACCTAACATTTCACCAGCATTCAGTATCACTTGAAATACCCTCATGTACACCGTGATACATTTTAACGGAAATATACCGTTAATATACGGAAATAGTGTCCGTAAAATACGGAAATGTCTGTAGTAAATATACAGAACGGAATCATACGTAATATGTCCGTAAGTCTGCTGCGGACACTTGCACCAAAAAATCGAAAATTTATAAGTTACACAGATGAAAATATTACGGTTATATTTTAATAACATCACCGGTAAATCTGCAAATCTGTATAAATGCAACTGTAGCATTATAGAAATATAAATATGACTCAGTTCCGTGTGACGAAACTGTTTTACGGAAACTTCTGTTGGATTAAGAACTAAGATTCCGTGAATTCACGGAGGTATCTGGAGAATTTTTTTACCGGAAATTCCGTAAATCGACGGAGAAAATTTTTTACAGTGTACCTCAGCATTTGCCCGGAGTTATTTCGGCAAACATTTGAACACCAAAACCCTTACGGTCACGGAGAGTGTTGCACAATTTATGTTTTGATTTGTACCCAAGGACACCTATCTCTTCAACATGACAGACGCCGTTTGTGACTGAGCCAACTACTTTGTCGTGTGATGTCTGCAGCCAATAACATCGAACACGACACAAGTTCTTCATTGGCGGCGAGGACTGACAGCGCAATTCATAAGGCACACGCACATTTCTCCTAATTATCACCAGCAGATTGCACTCCAAGTTACTGTATGCTCATCTAACTTCTGCTGTTGGCCGGCAAATCATGTGGCATGCTTTGAAAGACCTATTGAACCAATTCTATAAGGTCAACTATAAAATGCACACTATCCTGTAGTGCAGGTGTATACAAAAAGGTGTACGAAACCCAAAACCATTAAAGTTACTGTGTGTTATCGGGTGAGTATAGGCCAGTAAATTCAAGCCTCTTGTCAAATAATAATGCGAAATTTGCACGTTTCTAGAAATTCAGTGGCAAGAGTATACTTTAACTGTTTAAAATGTAATGGACGTTTTGCACCCGTACAGAGTATGTGACACCTACCACACTTCAGATTGTGAATATAGCAACTGTTGAACACTGTCATTATACGAGCATATATTTGACTGCTCTTTTCAAATATAGTCTATATAGGAATAATGCTACTGATGCTTGGGAAGATATTACCATATTTTCTAGAGCGTACAGTTGCGTTCGTGGACTTTCATTAAATACAACTGGAAGGAACAATCTGAACGATGATAGTAATTGGTACCTGTTAGCTAGTATTATTAATTTTTCTCGTAAATCAAGGGAGATTGTTTTATAAGTCGACATGACAGAGATTGTCGTTTAGCTCACTTTTTGTTATACATTTGGCGTGGCGTATGTTAGTGTTGTGACTATACTGTAGCCGCTCAACGTAAGATAGTCACTTTCTTCTAAGTCAGCTTTTTCCCGTTACAAAATAATGAAAATACCGAGGTTGGAACAATTTCAAGAAAAATCCTGTCGTGTAAAAAAATATTGATACAGTACTTCCAATGACTGTTGTTTAGAGAAAATACGAATTAATTCTTAATGCAAGGGATCAGTCCTTCTTAACGTGAGAGATCGTAAGCCGAGCAGTAATTACTGATTTTCTGTACTGTCCGGTTGTTTAGAAACACATTTAATGTACTTATCACTATAACGCTTCAACACTATAAACTTCATAAATTCATAACGTCTGACCAATGCTGATGACGCAATTAGTCATGTCTTATTGGTTACAATGGACATATTCTTGCCTTTTAAGAGTTATCAGGTAATGTTTATGTAAAAATTGGCTATTAATATCGAATATATTTGTGTAACATCAAAGCGCTATGCTATTACACATATTATAAAATATTGTCATTTAAATTGCTACATACATACTGAATGTCCAGAAACTGCCGTATAACAGCAATAGCACGCAAATCCTGGTCTAAATTGGAGAAGAAAATGTAAGTGGCAAAATATTGTACGATGACATTTTACGTGTACAATGTGGCAACACTGCAAAGAGATAGACCCCTCTTGCGCTCCAATATCAGGCATTATTTCATGTACGTTACGTCAAGTAAACATAGAATCACGTTTGTACAGCTCAGGATTTTAACCTGGACCCATTATATTCAGGTCAGAACAGTAGACGTAAGATAAGTAAGATAAATATGCTATCTGTGGCGCGCAAGAGTGGACTAACTAACTACAGTGCTATGTTGCTAAATTGTGCACGTGCAATGTCATCGTACAACGTTTAGTCAGAAACATTTTCGTCTCCAGTTTAGCCCAGGATTAGCGCGGTGTTCTTATTACACGGCAGTTTCTGGACAACGTCCTGTATGTATAGCAATTTGTATGACAATATTTTTTAAGTTCAACACTCGTGGGTGAGAAGAAGGTCTCATCTTAAGGTAGCTGCCTAGGTGAACGTAGTTAGTACGTTCGAGGCCTACAAGTGTGGAAGCTGTAAGGACGAGACAGCACGCACTTCACGCCTTACCCTAGCCTCTAGGCGCAAGTCACTGAACTGTCTTGCAGTCTTCTCGCCAACAACTCGCCTCTTTATGAAACATCCAGAAGTGACCCTACTATTTTATGATGTAACATTTTGGTAAAGGTGTATTCTACGCGTAGTTATAGGTTATTTCAACGGTTTTACGCTAAGACTTTCTCATCCAAAAATAGCTGCTGCAAACAACAATTTTCATCATCACTTTCGGGGGCGTAAAAACTTTAGTGATACGTGGTGGACCTGAAACGGGTGTATGCGCACGTGTAACGTTCTTTGAATCCTTGAATGCTGTTACTAAGCAAATATCACACAAACGTGGTGAGCAGTTTCGAATATTTTTGTAACGGGCGAAGCTCTGCGTACTTCTCAGCGGCCTGGCCAAGAGGCCACCTTAAAGGTTTTCACGAGGCAAAAATGAATAATTTTATATTTGTACGACGTGGTGTTAGTTTTACAGACGTTACCTTTGACTACATTTTCCACTTGTGAAACTTTTTTAGATCTCGTAGTCTTCCCATAGCGGCAGGCCAAAGTAAAAATTGGCAATTTACGGAAACATATTCATTAAAAAAAACTAATTCACTAACGCGAATGAAATAATTTTCACTGAAATAAGATAGTGTGTGTAATGTGATAAAATATTTAAAATTAAACAATGAGATTCCTTCGTATTTTTTATTTTTTTATGTATGGCCATTTTTAAACAAACCAATAGAACTTGTTCCCGCAACTTGCAAATTTTGACTTTGACATGCCGCTAAGGGAAGACCATGACAGCTAAAAAAGCTTGGCAAATGGAAATTGTAGTCAAAAGTAACGTCTATAAACTGACACTATGTCGTATAAATATAAAATTATGCACTTTTGTCACGTGAACATCCTTAAGGTGGCCGCCTTCTGGACATGTGTTTGTGTGAGTGAGACACGGCGCCAAGGGCGATGTTGACAGGTACATCTGGTGCGGCATCGCCTCTATAGCAAGACACATAAACAACGTGCAGTGTTATCGTAGAACACTCGCCTGATAGACACTATCTGTGGTTACCCCATTTTTTTATTGGTGAAACGTTCTAAGCAAAGTCATTGCCTGTTTCTAGAGTATCTTCACACGAATTCTGAGAATAGTTTCTCAGTTGCAACAGGTTGAAAAAAATATGTTTTTAGCCATTTTGTGTAGCTCCGAAATGATTTTTCTAATTGACGTGTTGCATTTAAACTACATTTCCGTCATCGTTTGGAGTTTATTTTCTTTTCGTACGTTGATACAATGGTCACACGTGCAATATCTTCGTAAAAAAACCTATTTACGCATTTGAAGCGAATGGTAGGCGGTGTGCTTAAGACATAGCAGTTTCATCCTGCGACGACGTGTAACAGGTGGTCGGTGGAAGACCAAGGAGTTGCGTCAGGCGTAGCCACAGACAGTGCTGGCGAGCTATTAATAGTAGGACTGCTGGGCTCGTAGGGAAAACACGCTGGCTGCGGGGTGTTGTTGACGATGGATCAGCTGATCGCGTGAGCACGTGCGCGCTCGCACGTCAACCCCTCCTCGCACCCGCGCCGCGGGGGAAAGTTACGCCCAGACGTCCTTGCAAGGTCGTCTGTTATCTAACACACTACTGCAGGCGGTTGCATTATTATTAGATACACTTGTTTTCCATGAAAATAATTCTGCACCAAAATCAGGTGTTCCATAGTCTTTAAGCACAAATAATAATTGCAAGTATAGTGCAGGAAGGGGATATTAATAGCTAACCGCAAAAATTAAACATGTAATAATGTTGTACACAAAAATGGTGGCGAAAGATGAAATACTCGATTCACATTTAGACATAAAATGTGACTAAATTTTGCTCTTATAAAATTTTTTTATCCCTCATACTTTTCGCGTAATGGCTTCTTTAAGTCAAAATTGGCATGTTTCCGTTTTAAGGACTACACTTAAACCAACTCATATACCAAACTGAAAAAAATTCAGTGTGGGTAAAGATGTCGCAGGCTTCCATTTCATGTACATAAAACCTAAAAATAAAAACTTTATGTATTTAATAAAAATGCTAAAATTTAAAACAAAAACTTATTTTAAAAATACGAAAACATTATATTTCTTTGTTTAACATTGCTTAACTTGTAGCCTACAACATCGTTATTCACTGTGAATTTTTTCCGATTAGTGCAGGGGTGGCCAATCTTTTCCAAGCTATGGCCCAAAAGTCGAACCAATTAATGTCGCGGGCCACGATAAAAAACTTTCACGTCGAATACTTGTTAGGAGTTGTTTTTAGTGTCGTCCTTAAAACGGAAACATGCAAATTTCGACTTTAACGAGCCCTTACGCGAAAACTATGCGAGATAAAAAAAACTTTGTAAGAACAAAATTTAGTCACAGTTTGTGTCTAAAACAAAGAAGAAGAAAATCTGTTAATAATATGCGTATCCCATTGTAGAACAAACTCGGAGTGTCTTACGTTTTCGCATCACTGTCGAACGCACCTTAAGAGTGATAGATAGTCATCAGCTTGAATTTTTGTATTTTGTGTCACAACTTTTCTTCTGGGGAAAATTTTTAATGCAAATTTAACCTCATAAATCTTTATTTTCCGTTACTGTTGTTGCAGATAGAATTGCAGTTAGAAAATGCTTGTTACCTTCATAACCGCAATTCGATCTTCTACAACAGTAACGGAACATGAAGATTTATGGTGTCTAAAATTCCCTTAATATGTATTCTATTTTGTAATTACTTGTATACATTTACCCAGCAGTAAAGTTATGACACAAAATACGAAAATTCAAGATGGTGATTATCTCACACACTTAATGACGAGAACCTTATTTTCACCGAAGCCATCTGAAGTTGGCAGTAAAAACCTTTACAAAAGAATCCAACATCAGATTACGAAATCGAGTACAATTTTTTATTTTTACTCGTTGGTGGCTGTATTATCTTAATAGTATAATTTTTGGCGTTATTGTTTCACTAGTATTTATTTTCGATTCACAAATTATCTCTCTGTTTGCCCTCAACTTACAGTAATCTTTAGTAAGGATTCGTTTACATGGCCCAATGATTAGTGTTACTGACTGATGGGCCAGCGGTCCCAGGTTTGATTACCGGTTAAGGAGGTCAATATTTACAGTCACCTCCCAGGGTTCAGGACTGTGTGTTGTGGTGCTCCCTCAGCACCATACTGCTGGAGGCAATGTCGAACCACTGCAATTTCATTCTCGCCTAGTTACACCTCAGGCACAGACTAAATACTAATACAGAAGTCAAATAATGTGGCGGCTCGTTTGATACGGACCAACTTTGTCGCTTATCAGCTACCCGAGGGTGTTGATTCCAGCCCCGTGTGTATGTTTGGCTCCTTCGTGTTATTGCAGGTTTCTATTGGCCTGGCTGACGGCTAACAATGCAGCCGCCTTACGCTGATTGGCGGTTGACGTTTCCGCCACGTTGCTGGCCAGTGAAGCCATTCTGCTGGCTCGTGTCACTCAGATCGCCGTTCTACAGGCTGTTTCACTTCTGTATTCCTAAATTTTCTGTGCCTCAGGTGTTCCCCCTGAGGTTCCAGCCAACCTCTGTGCTGAGGTACTCAAAGGAGAAGATGAAGAAATATTCGTTTGTCTTATTCCTGGAGTTTTGCAATGAATCGACACCCTAAATGTGTCAGCAAGCAGCCAACAATCATCTACTCTCTGATTGAGTACTCAGATATTGTGGAGGCTAGACTACAAGTCTGTGAACCCGCCAATTTTTCTGGTCTTCAGCCAATAGCAAAGAAGAAACAAATTCAAGCCTTGTCCCAGTTCGGCGGCCGTCAATGAGCAGCTCATTTCACGTCCTAACTGTACATATATGTATAGAACTCTATTTCTTGTCTCTATAAAGTGACACAGATGGCACACCGTGACTGGTTAGCAGTATGTTTACCTACTTTCACAAAAAACTTATTAGGTTTGCTTTCTATGTTGTGTTTGTGTGTCCCTAATTAGGTTTTTTTTTTCATAACCATTGACTGTATTTCATGAAACTCTCTACAAATACAGTTCTAAGTAAGCTCACCTTGGCCCATTTAAACAAAATTTTATATTTTGACAGTTTAGCATTCAAGCATTGATTCTTTAAGAAAGCATAACATGAATAAATTAAGACTTTTTCTCAGAAAATGTTAGAGTCGAAAGGGAAGTATCCCCAATTCCTAATTCATTGTATTACAAACCACTTTTTTCCTACACTGCAGAAAACCCTTCAATAACATCCGTTCATGTAGGCCTATCACATATGCTATCTACAGTACTACTGAGAAATGCTAACATGAAGGAGTAGTTGAAAACACAGTCTCAGTGAAGATACCATGAAAAATTAAGCAAAAAACTTTCTTGGAAATATATCGTGTAAGAGAAACATGATCTTCTTTCCCACTCTAGTCGCGTCACAATTTCTCTGGAACGGCTCTTTGTCCCACTTGGGCTGCGTTAATTACCAAGAAACGTGCGACTATTTAGCAAGTCATTTTCTGGCGCTTAGCTTCTGAAATGAAGAGACAAGTACTGCTGTTTCTCAGAATAGTCTTAATATTACGTTTGCTTTAACAAGAGCCCGTACTAACATGAATAACGTTTTTTTTTCTGCAACAGTTCTTCAAAGAGTAGTAACGCGTAGGAAAGTACATTTATTACTTACGACATCGTAAATAATATTTAACCTGCTCATTTAACTGCAATTGTGAGGCCACCGTTGCAGGCTGTAACTAACTTTGATGTTTATAGCAACAAGATAACATTCTACCCGTTTGAAGAACCTACTTTTACTGAATATTTCTAACTAGTTACAGAATTGTTCGCACCTATATTCAAATGTGCCGAATACCTACATAGAACCACTATATATTCTGAACATGCTCTGTTTAGTAATGAGCAGAGACATACAAAATTCACGTACACCTCTGCTATTTGCCAACTGCTTCGCTACTAGTTCTGTAGAAAAAATTTCAACCATAAAGAAATAAAAGTACTGTTAGAGAGTGAGAAAAGTAACCTAGAGCTGATGTCAATTACTCATCTGCAGTCAGGAAAACATGGATTCGATTCCGGGTTTTCCGAAATAAATCCAGACGAACGCTGGGAATGATTTCTAATATAGGCCGTGGACGATTCCCTTCCCCTCCCATCCATTTACATCTACTAAGATCGTGAAACTGTTTGAGGTCACCCATTATAAATTAATAAATTAAATAAATAATAAAATAAATAAGTAGATTGAACAAAATCCTGTAACGCGGCAACGCAAGTAAACCACACAGAGTATAAAAACAAACCCCAATGCAATTAAACTTTGTGTTAAATATCGCAAAGTCATTTAGGATTTCTACGCTGCTAAATAATTACGCGAATTTCGCAAGTCTCTAGTCATCACTAGAGACCAGAAAATGTCGCGGGTTCAACAACCTGCCGGCTGGACTCCACACTCCTGTGTACACTCTATCATCAGATACTTGTACATTGTATGTTCTCTCATGATTGGCCACTTACAACTCACGTGGTTGCGCGGGAGTCTGTGAATGTTTTCATGCAGGTCTGCTATTGGTTCACAGTTCTCAAAGAAAAGTTACAGTAACATTGGCCCAATCGCAGAGGTAATTATTATTAATGTGTATAGGAGTTTCAAGTACAACATAGTCTCAAACGAATTTGCGATGTCAAACTCATAGGCGCAGTCTCAAAAGGGAACGAGTGGAGTGTGCAAACTCACCGTCCATGTTTTTCTCCAATTTCAAAATAATTAAAAACAAATTTACTTAAACAGCGAACATTCCTCAATTCTTTGAGTTAAACGTAGACATAAATAGTGATGTTTGTGTTGTTATACAGAAATATTGGTGACCAATATCCAACTTTTTTTATCTTTTCTCTTGTAGAAAATGTACCCCCCCCCCCTTTTTTTTCTCATTTTTTCTTGGCTCTTTCAAGATTGCTAAAAGCGTTTTTTTTTTTTTTTGGACTGCTGAAACTACAAAAATACTGCCAGGATTCGTAAAACACTACACTAGAAGCATGCGTTGGCCTTTACTAAAAATGTTCCACAAGTAAAATTGTAGGATTGCAGATTAAAGTCTCGTAGAAAAAAGAGTAAAACGAAAACACTGCACGTCTGTCTGACGCTCCGCGCATAGGAGTGAGGTTGTTAACGTTGAATGTGGCAACCTGAACCTTATCGCGCCTCTCCACGTTTCCGCGCATCAAACGCAGGGTATTCTTCTCTGACAAGTCCCTATCTCTTGCTGTTGCGAACACTAACTGAAGGCCGAATACTTAGTTCCAAGAGGACATCTTTGACATTGAAGAAAACTTGAAGAACAGCCAGGACGTAGTAGATATCTTTGTTAACAGATGAAGTGTTACCACAGACATAGCGATGGAAATTTACGTGTTTTCGTGCACCGACATTTAAGTGTAACGAAATTGCATGTTAGTTTTATTTGTACTGGACGTAACTAACAAGACGGTGATTTGAAAATTTGTATTTTGTATTTCGTATATTGCAAAGCTGACGAGATACAAAACAAGAATTATAAAAATACGTCGAAATTTTTTTTTTTTTTTTTTTTTCAAATAAAATGGTCCGACATGCATTTTGCTTGAAAATAATGTTCCATTGCTTTAAAATATAATAGAAACCGTGCAGTCGTGCCTGTACACCTTTATCCTAAAATTATTTTCAACAAAATCCTAATATTCTACCCCATGTGACATTGTAACCCATATGAAATGCTACCGTATTTGATTTGGTATGTGATAAATATATGAATAGATACTCGGGAATTTTGCGGGTTCAAGTACCATCCGGTTAGACTGCACAGTCCTGTGTAATCTCTCACCTCAGCTACTTGTTCTGGCTGCTGCCCAAGTGAGTGACCAGTTGTACATGTGACAAGATAGCTCGGGAGTGTTTACATGCAGGTATCTGCATAATAGTCCTCTAGGATGAGTTTCAGTAACAGTGATTCAATAGCGAAAATATACAGGTTGTATCAAAAAAATGGTATCTAAAATTGAAACTGACATATCTACCAATAGTCAATACGTACAAACATAATTCCGTGTTTTTTTTTTTTTTTTGCAGAGTTACCTGAGAGACTTTGGACATGCCTTAGTACAGCAATCAGGATCGGGCATGGTGTACTATTGTTTATATACTCTGTATTACATATAGTATATAGACATGTCAGTAATTCCGTTACCATTATTGAAACAGCCTGTATTAATGAAGGTTTGACGATTTCTTAAGAACATTTATGGTTTTTTGTTACTCATTTGTTTCTGCAATGAAAAGTCCACATATTTTACTTTAAGTGACTTACATTTTTCTTAGTGTGACTGTGCAATCAGTTCTAGGTTCAGATGATGTCCGCGTCCGTGGGAGGTAACGGAGGCATTTTACCCGGGCCTCAAGTTCTAGAGGGCTTACTATTTTAGGTTAAAAAAAGGTAATTTATTAATTAAGGAGCTTTTCTAACGTTAACATTAAACCGTGATAGCTGCTGCGAAATCAATTTTAAGGCTCTACGATGTCGTTTTTTCACACTTGTGTAAAAAAGTCAAAACTTTTTAGCGGAATGCTTTAAAAATTTAAGACTAACAGCAGTCATACGATGCACAGTTCCATGCAGGCGTTTTACAAAATAATGCACCGTCCATTCACAAAAAAAATATTCCTTGATTGACTTATTGTTTAACAATATTGGATGATACTTTCGGTACAAAAATCTGAAAAAGTTTGAGGTTTATAGTTACAGAAAACCTACAAATTATGATGTAATTGTGACAAAACTGTTAAGGTATTCTTCGATATAAAAATTATGTTGGTTATTTTTTTTTTTTACAAAATCGCTGTAATATTACCGGGCATGACCTTAAGTGCAATGTGCATGTAAAAACAACGTAATTTACTTCCATGATTGCCGAGGTCAGAATTATGACAACGCAACCAAGGTGTTAGGAAAGTATTTGGGCATACAAGCGCGCATTATCACTGCATCATTTGGGTGAGAAAAATAAGGGGGGGAGGGAAGATGCATGCTGCCCTGGGCTTTACAGTCTCAAAAAGTGGCCCTGGTTCAGATTCAATGACGCTTCCTTTGCCCAGACTTATACTTGCTGCTTGAATGGAAATATTTGTACGTCCTAGGCCCGGAAACGTGGAAGTGATAAGGACGACACATGCACGCACATCACAGCTTATACTAGCCTCTAGGCACAAGCTTCTGAACAAACGTACACTATTGTTGCCAGTAGCTACCTTCTGTGATATATTCAGAGGTGACTATAGAATTTTAAGATTTAATATTAAGCAAAAAATTTGTGTAGATCGTGCCTTTGCCTTTTTAAAGATACTGCGCCAAGATTTTCATACATAAAAACACCTCTTTAATTCAATTTTAAATTTTAACTATTACTTCAGGTTATGTTTGAATGAAATGCCATGACAGTGCGTAGGATATGACAGTTTAGTAGCTTAAACGTAACATTAACAAATTCATTGTATTAATATGGCTTACGGAATTAGCACGTAATTTCGCAAACTCATAAGACGAGTTAGTGAAAGGTTTCCTATAACGATACATTTAAACTGTAAAACAATACACGTTATGTGCAAGAAAAGGAACATTTCGCGAGTTTAAATACCTGCATGTTAGAATCAACTTTCCTGTGCATACACTCAAGCTCCGACCAACTGCCCATTAGCTGCTCAATGGGACAACAGGCAATGAACGAATAGACGGGTCTTAAGTATGCATAGAATTCTAACACGTGGGACATCAGATTGACCAAATTTTCCTTTATCTAGGTATTATGTTAACAATGTGCTTGCCTGGTTCATGCTAAATGTGGGAATCATGCCGGGCAATCCCGTTCGTCTGCGGGTTTTCTCAGGGATCTCTCGTTTCCCCCGACCTTTCATCCCGACGCTGCTCCATGCTCACCTCATGTCACCCTTCATCAGCGCTGAAGACCTCGATGTTAAGCGCTTACCAAAATCTTTCTCTCTCTCATGCTAAATGTGAGTAGAGTACAACAACTGTTTTGTTTGTTAGTGAACAATTTTCAGTCGAGGGATAACGTGGAACTGGCTCCTACAAACTTCATTCAGTTCAGTAAAGTATCTCCGTTAACAATCTCTTAATTCCATATTCAATTCTTCATATTAAAGACACCTCTCGTACGCGTGTATTTTCTACTTTGATTTGGAATACAAATGGAAGGCGCGACTCGTGGTTTCAAATATCAGTTTCTAAATTAGATGAGGCTGAGGTTGCAGCTCTGTCAGCTAAACTATCACATGAAAGAAAACATTTTTGGGGATTAAGTTCAACTATTTCGTTAAGCACATTAAGACCATAAAAACGCAACCATAATGGTTTCGGCACAGGAAACGTGGACGTAATCGGCCATTGCTTGTGCTGAGAAAAGAGTATGATCACTCGCTCGGAGTGAATTCTGTAAACCATGGCAAAACGACGTTAAAATTGTCGAACTCCAGGTCCTCCATAGTTATATTTAGTGATTTACCTCTTATGTACTTCACTCAGCAGTAAAAACTAACGAATTTAACTATAAAATAAAATTTACTTGGCTGCACATTTATTTTATAAAATATTTTCAAACTGTTTCAGTGTTTTCTTAAGAACGTGATTAAGTTAGCCTAACTGTTATTTGGACACCTAAAGAGCATCATTTAAGATATGTCCTAGCCTAACGCGATGATGTGACGTGGCACACAAGTACTTTTACGTGAAACTGTTTACCATATCCCAAAGCTTCATTTAATTAAAGTAAACATACCTCAAACTATGCTTCTATGCGTTGAAAAATACGGTACGCCTATAAGAATCAATTTTAAGTCCCTCAAAACGGTTGAAATCGGTGCAAAGAGTAGGGTGCTTGTCTTCTATCAAGGTGATCCGGGTTCGATTCCCAATGTGGTCGACCCAGTGTTTCGCATGTAAGGATCGCCGGACCATATCATTGGTCGGTGAAATTTCTCGGGAATCTCTCGTTTCCCTCGCCCATTTCATTCCGACTCCTCTTCATAATCGCTCCACTTCTTCACTCCTCAACGTTGAAAACATTGTTGTTGAGTTCTGACCAAAATCCCTCCACTCACACCCACTTGGGAAGGTCAATCATGAAGGAAGCAGTGATAAACTTCGCTATAACGACCTTTCAAAGTAAGCCTCACACGTCATTTCACCTGAAGGTATTTTCGCCTTACATTTTGCCACATAATCGTTAGCAGCATTCCATTTCCTCAAGTTTATGCCCTCCGGTATGTACAGTGCAACCGGTTTACCGAGAGGCACCAGATAACATCGTACATTTAGAAACACTTTCTCTAGTAAATGCGCAGTTAAGTTGAAGTCAGATATCTTAAACAGTCTTGAGTATAACAGGTTCTCGTGCGACTATTTATTGACATATTTTAATGTATTGCCAAGTCAGTTACCTTTAATTGCATTTTTTTGCAGAAGGGTAAAAGTTGCGTTGTTGAAACGAATTGATTATTTCTACAAACCTTTAAAATGGAAAGTCAATTGATCTGCAAATGACGATAATGGCCTACAATTGCGAAACTTGAAGTTATGCCGAGAAGTTTTATTGTTTTGTGTTTCGCAATGTCGACGAAGCGTTGAAAATTGTGTAGTTTGTTTCAGGATATTTCTACCTTTTTTATTTATTGTTTTACTGGAGCGAGTTAATATTGGTTGACTCCCTCTGCCTGCTCGTGTAAAGCTTTTTTTGTCATAGTACTGCACAATATTCTGAAGAAAAAAAAACCTTGTGCAGCTATTTATATAAAACTTGCAAACCTCGATTGTATGACGGTCAATAATTCTGTACTTAGCATCTCGATTATTATTATTATTATTATTATTATTATTATTATTATTATTATTATTATTATTATTACTATCATCAGTGATTTTGGTCCCTTCCTGACAACGAATCAGAGCTGAAGGTGTGCAAGTAAGGCACTGAGTGGCAGGGATCTCGCCTCCCACCGCCATCCCAGTTCGAATCCGGCTGGAGCGTCATTCCTGATATTACCAAGTGGGAATCGTGCAAACGCTGTCGTTAGCAGGCGGGTTTTCTCAAGGTAATCTCGTTTTCCGTCACTCTTGCATTCATGTCTGCTCCCTTACTCACATTATATCGTCATTTCCTAAGGGTTCAAAAATTAATACCTAACCGAAATCAGTTAGCGATAAATTTTTCGTCCCCTGAACGCGACATTTCAGCCTATTTGATTAATATTCGGAAATAAAATAAATAGGTACGGATCTGAAAACTTTCCGTCTTCTTTCCGCCACAATATGTGATTAGAGATGATGGTATATCGCGAAAATTTATTGTGACAACATACCCTTGAAAACACTGTGGTTCTTGGACATGCATGATTGGTTGTCATACATCTGACACAACGTAACTGTTTGCAGACCAGTAATAGGCATCAAATATTACAATAGCAGGAATTTTATTTGCTTAGTCAAATAGGGCAACAGCTCTACGAGCAAGCGAAAGCCAGTAATGTTTAGATAAGCTCGACGTCTTTGAAACACAGCAAACAGTCAAGTTTTCCCACGATGAACCATCATCTCTACGTATAATTCAAACAACTGTAGGTTCCAGTCTCATTTGTAATTCACCCTTGACTTGTTTCACACTTGGAGAGCGCTGAGCCAGCAGTAACGGTGCATTTAAATGCACGCATGTGGCACCACTGTGTCAAAGAGCAGCCAATGAGCATCTGCGGTATGCTTTTGTTGACACATATTCTTGGAGGCTAGTCTGCAAGCCAGTAAAACAGCGAAGTTCTTCCGGACTCTTATAAGTACGCAGGGCCAGGACTTGCACGAAAAGAATTTTGCCCCAGTTTGTTTCAGCGCCTTGTGTACATCTGCAGCTTTACTTCATGGTTATTGGCAGTGTGTCTTTGTGAAATGATGTCTCTTATTTGACTGCGCTAACCACAGTAAGGTTACTGCAACACCATACATCTGTAATTTGCAAGTAAAATCCCAAGACCGGTGGGGGCCGCGGTGGCCGAATGGTCTCCCACCGAGGCGATCCGGGTTCGATTCCCGGCGGGGTCGGTCCCCGGATTTTCGCATGTGGGAATCGTGCCGGACGATGCCGTTGGTCTGCGGGTTTTCTCGGAGATCTCCCGTTTCCCCCCGCCCTTACATTCCGGCGCTGCTCCATACATCATGTCACCCTTCACCAGCGTTGAAGACCTCGATGTTAAGCGCTGACTAAATCTCTCACTCACTCACCCAAGACACGCGAGAGTTAAAACATCCATAATCTTTGACCACGAAGCAGATATGCAGCTGTGCACGTAAGGCACTGAAACAAAATGGGAGAAAACTCTTTTCGCGAGAAATTCTTGGTCCTATAAATAATGTATGGCTAGGGTACCCGATGGCTGGGCAACACTCTCCAGATTTGACAAAGGTCTTCATATAAACCTACCCCGTAGGCCTCTGCGAAACCTTGGGACATTACATTAAATTAAGTCCTACAATACAGAAGGGACGGAATGCGGAGGGCGAAGGAGACGGGAGGGTGTTGAGAAAAGCCGTTGGCAAACAGAAACGTCCGCCACGTTTCCCACATACAAAACATCGACACAGCCGGTGATCAAAGCTGGAGGCGTGCGATCTAACCGCTACACTTCCACGGCCCTCACATGGTGATATAGTATAGATATAGGCGATGGTTTATTGCGGAAAAACTTGACTACTGGATTTCAACACAAGTTCAGTTTACCAGAATATTACCGGCATTAGATTATACTTATAGAGCTATTACCCTATTTGACTGAGCCAATAAGAATCTCCATATTGTAATATTTGATGCATGTTATTGTTCCGCAGACAGCTACGTTGTGTCAGAAGTATATCACCGAATAATGCATGTTGCTAGAAACTACAGAGATTTCAAGGGTATGTTAGTACTAAACACTTTCGCGATACCTACAACATCATCTTTAAGTATGAGATACAGAGCGGCAGGTTATATTTTATGAGAGTGCAAGGATTTGATTGAGTGAGTGAGAGATTTTTGGTCAATGCTTAACATCGAGATCTTTAGCGTCGGTGAGGGGTGACATGAGGCGAGTATAGAGCAGCGCCGGAATGAAAGAGCGGGCGAAACGGGAGGTCCCCGAGAAAACCCGCCTACCAACGGCATCGTCCGGCACGATTCCCACATGCGAAAATCTGGGGACCGACTCCCGCCGGGAATTGAACCCGGATCAACTTGGTGGGAGGCGGTCGGTCACCGCGGCCCCAGGAAATGATTGAGACACGGTAAGTTTCCCAGCGGGCACACCGCCAGCCAGTGTTACCACACTCACGTGGTCACAATGTTGCTCTAGCTGATGCACCACAGAAATACCCGCCACCTCTCCATCAAATTCATCATCACAAACCGGCAAAGCTGCTTTCCCCACCAGAACTCTCACATCACGTGAACGGGTTTTGTATTTACGTCCATCTAGGGTATTTCTGACGTGCGTCAAAGTATTAAAATGCCAACTCAGGCTCGTATTCATAAGATGACGTCGGGATCCAGTATGAGGAAGTTTTTTTTATCTAACGAGTTCACATTTCCAAGTATCGAGATAATTAAATAATTAAGAACTGAAAATGCGTAATAGCAATCGACTATACTGGAATAATTAGGATGGTAGTTAACTGAACCAGACTATTAAAACCTCTTTGTGTACTTTCTAGCTAAGTGCGAAAATTAACATCAGTAGTACAGTGAATTATTAATTTACGTGTTTCCAAAACGTTGATGTGATACGTAAACATTTTTTTCTGTGTTTTGCGTGTATTTTGCAATACTGGAAACAATGTGCCAGAAATTGCCCTTTAATGGCCAATAAATTAATCAATTAACATACGTTGTTTGGTAAAATATTAAGTTTGGTTTGACTCAAGATGCTTCAGAAATCAAAATTTCTAACTTAATATTTTATCACGGAAGGCTATTCGAATATCAACAGTGATTGTTCGAGTGATTTAATGAGTAATAAGCTAGCAAGGTATTTTTGTAATTTAGCGTACATTAGTCATTTTAGTCACTGTAGGGCCTGTAAATAATTGCTTTATTACTGTTATGGTGACTCTACCAGTTTTTAATAACGTTTTCAAGTAATACAGTCAGGTGCTGTGATCAATATATCGCCACTATCATTCACATTTATAACTCGGGAGCCCAGGAAACGCCAAATACTTCAAGTCAGACAGCGGGCGTCTTTATAACTGCACAATGTTAAAGTCTCTGCTTAGACCTAGATTTGTCCTCAGTTTGTATCCTCCTGTTGTATTTGGTTTTACATTGAGGGACTGTTTGTTGGTCATGCTACAACCAAGCGAATTCGTAAAACTGCCAGGAAAAGGGAAGTACCTTGAGGCTGATAACAGAAACACGTCTGTTACTTTAGTCCTTCATTACGTGCAAACAGTCGTGTGACCAAGTCAGGTACCTCAAATAACGAACGTTTCGAAAATGCAGATTTATCAGATTCATCCTATGAAAAACTAATTGTCTCCAGTTGATAAAACGATTTCTACTGTGTGCTCGAGCTTTCATAATTTGCTTACGTAAGTATTCTCTTTAATTAAATACACTCCGTGTATTTTCTACAATTACTGTTCACTATATAAAGTATCTTACATTTAGAACAACTGTTTTTAAAAATATAAAAAATATAAACTTTCCCATGTGTCAGCCAGCAACATTAAGCTGATTGTGGGTGTATAACGGGCTTCGAGCGTAGATAACTCATTGATAGGGCCACGATTTTGTCCCGAAAAGATTTTTGCCCCACTTTGTTTCAGTGACTCACGTGCACATCGGCAGCTCTAGTTCGTGGTTATTGGCAGCGTTTCTTTGTACAGACACGTCTGTCATTAGACTATACCAATCAGAATAAGATATTTGTGACTCTGTACATCAGTAATTTTCCAAGGCAAGTGAGGGTAAAATCATCCAATCACAGACGATGTAGCAGAGCTGCAGGTGTGCACATGACGCATTGAAAACAAATGTTGCAAAAATCTTTTCGCCATAAAATCGTGGCTCTACTCATTGGGGTCCATACTATTTTCACCGCTACATTGTACTGAATCGCGTTATTTCGGCAAAGTGCCCCACAGTAGCTTATCAATATCTTGGCATCAGTTCAGTTTGCAAAAAAAAGGCAAAGCCCAGGGCTAGAAAACCGGCAATGGATGGATAAGGAACAGGCTTTGTAAAGATACTTTAACCTGCCAATTCGTACTCTAACGCATAGCGATTATAAAAAACAGTAACTTCAATAATTGGTTGACGTTAACAAATTCAGTCGCTACACTACGTCGAGTCTAGGAACTAAACAATTAGCTGCCGGTCTAACTGGGGACATGCGTACTGTGATGTGTTAAAGTGTGCATGAAGTTAAGGGAAGTTATTATTATATTTCTGAAGGCATATATCTGTCAGAAGAGCTGATTCTACCTTCAGGAGCGTCTCAAGTACGTCAGACGCGCGGTGACTCAGCGAATTTCCCCGCCGTGTCTCGAGACACGTCTACGTAACGGAGCGGCACATCGAGTCAGGACGGTGTTACTCGATTAGGAATGCATGCTCGACGAATGTTGTATTGCAGTACATTAATGGAAAAAATGATCATAACGTGTTTAAAAAAACCGTTTCAAATCTGTCATGTTTATTTATCTACTTTTATTTTATGAGAAGCCACAAAAGAATTAAAAAATACCTTTAAATTCAGGAAACAGAATTTGGCACTTGAACAGTCTTAAGGGGGTTCCGTGCCTGCGCTTGAAATGCGTTGTAGCGAGTATTAATTTTTTGACGTACTACTTAACCCAAACGAAAGTGGTTTGTGTACGAAAAGAACTCACAGTTCAATATATGTCGCTGTAAGTTTATAACTTCGGTACGCGTCTATTAAATATGATTTTCTGCCCTCCAAAAACGGCAAAAAAAAAAACGACATATTCAGACCAATGTAACGCAGAATATACCAACCAGATTCGAAAAACGAACACACAGAAGCAAGCGTTGGACTTAAAACTAAACTTTCGCAGATAACACGATAGGTCACCGTATTAAGTCCCATAAGAAAATGAATACTAGCAAAGCTCTGCATGCCCATTGTATGGCTTGTACGTAGAGGTGAAACTGCGTTACATACTCCTGCTGACGGCAACCTTGGCGCTTTATTGATTTTATGCCTGACATACGCACACCTACGCAGTCTATATAGTGGGCCGCCTTAAGGGCGTTCGAGTGCGATAGAGTCATAATTATATATATTTATTAAATATTGTTTGTTTTGTAGACGATACTTGTGAGTAACTTTTACTCTTACGAAACATTTTTAGCTCAAAAAGTTTTCTTATAACGGGGTGTCAAAGTCGACATTTGCATATTCTGCTGCCATGCAAATAGTGAAAACCAACTAATCTACTTAAACAAAATAATTCACTGTGTAATTACATTGCATGAGCTATGCAATAAAACATCTGAAAAACCCACAAAGTAATATTTTGAATTTTAAAAAATCGCAAAAGTACAGAAAAAAGTTGCAAATTCAGAATTTTTTTGAAAATATGAAAACCGTTCGCGGGATTTTTCCAAACGTTTTATTGCGTAGCCCATGGCATGTTATTTCACTGTGAATTATTTCACTTACGTAAGTCAATTAGTTTTCACTATTTGTATGGCTGCAGAACATGCAAATTTTGACTTTGACGCACCATTATGAGAAAACTATGAAAGCTAAAATTGTTTCGTAAGTTGAAACTGCACTCACAAATATCGTCTACAAAACTAACATTATTTCTTAAAAATATAAAATTACGACTTTATCGCACTTGAACACCCTTAAGGCGACTGCCTGGTGAAGGGTATGTTTGTGTGTGTGAGGCGAACATCTGTGAGGCACTAAGAGCGACACCGGCCGGTACATGTATTGTAATATCGCCTCTACGGCCAAAGTCGTAAGCGCGCGCGCAGTGTTCCAGCCGTAACGTTTTTACTGTGGGACTTAAAACGGTGACCCTATCATTTTATTGAACGCAAAGTCCAATGTACTTGTAGATCTCACTTTCGAACAAATCCGTTACATATATCTTGAGAAACAACCGCGTGAAAAAGCCGATTTTAGCCAAGTTTGAGGACTTTAAAATAATGCTTCCAACGTGCGTGGTGTCTTGAATGTCACATTCGCAAGTAGTCTGACGTGTGTTTTCTTTTTTAGATAAGTATTGTGGACGCAATCTTACTGGTCTCTGAGAATAAAACGTAACTCCGAACACGCTGCACGCAATTCGAACGCCAGCTAGGCGGCCGCCTTAAGGCTCGGATTCTGTCGCCATATTAAATTTTATTATTTTTCACTTTTTTGGATTTCTGAAAAGAAAAATGTTAAATATGTGATTATACCTCAAATTCTATTTGCATTTCGCTACAGTTCAGACCTTGCGATTTGGCTGTTAACTTATAATTACGCCGCAATTTGTATGGCAAATTTTTTTATATTCCTAATTTACCCGACAAATTGCGGCGTTATTATAAGTTAACGGCTAAATCGCAAGATCTGTACTGTAGCGAAATGTAAATAGAATTTAAGGTATAATCGCGTATTTAACAATTTTCTTCTCAGAATTCCAAAAAAGTGAAAAATAATAAAATTCAATATGGCGACTGAAACCGAGCCTTAAGCGCATTGGAGAGCGGAGAACCGGAAAAAAATGTTAAAACTACACACGGTGGCTGTCGGCTGATAGAGGGACCGCTGTAGTTACCTGCTCTAAGTTACATGTCCTGATAAAAATTGGTATCTGCAACTACATTCACGATATGTTTGTAAGGATATTTGACGTTTACTTACACTTTCAGAACGCCCGCTACATAATACGTGTATTATGTCATATCTTTACCTATTAAGAGAGAGAAAGGAATGGAAAAATCTTTAATGAATGACTTTAGGTATTTACATCATAATATAACCTATCAGCATTTGCTTAGAGTGGAACAATATTATGTGAAGAAATTGTTCATTATTTTTTGATACAAATTATTTTGTAGTTATTTAATAAGCCACGCAACCAAATCATTCAAAATGTTATTCCATATACCTAATAATGCTGCTGGTATCCAGCGCTTTAATTACTTTACATGTAATAATTACATTTCTCCTTTCTTCAAGTTGCCGTAAAAAGCTATGTTCTAGAGAGTTATATCAAAACAAATTCATTTTCTAGGATTTTATAATAAGCATGTGTTGATAAATTAAATGCTAATTTGTAGTCATTTTAAAAACAAAACAGGCAGCATCCATTAATCCCCTTTGAAAAATGGGGAGTCCGTTACCATAAAAGGTTCGTATGTATTCTACAGAGGAGGTGAGCTAAAACCCGGATCTGCCTCCCCCTCTTACTGTTATTTAAGGTGGCCGCCTGGCAAGGTCAACAAGTGGCGTGCAGAGTATCGCTACAAGATTATTCGAGTGAGGAATTTAGTTCAGCGCCCAACACCGAGGTCTTCAGCGAGGGGCGACATGACGCAAGAATGGAGCAGTGGCGAAATGAACAGGAGTGGGAAACGGGAGATCCCCGAAAAAAAAAAACTGACAAGCGGCATCGTCCGGCACGATTCCCACATGTGGAAATCCATGGACCGACCCCGCCGGAAACCGACCCCGGATCGTCTTCGTGGGAGGCGAATGGTCCGACCATTCGACCAGCGCGGCCCATGATTATCCGAAAACTGCTCATCGTGCATGAGTGGTGTCTGCTTACCAATAACATTCCAAGTACGTTTAACGTATGTACAGTATACCTGTTGCTAGTGGCCGAAAATTGCAAAAATAAGTGTTTCTGCTGTCCATTTTAGGTACGAAAATCCTGACGCAAAATATTTTTAAAGATACATTCGTGTACATTATAAGTTCAGTTTTAATATTACGTCAATCAATGATCGAATCACTGCTAAAACCCGATTTCACCAACCTTTGTTAAGCATTTAACATTTGTGAAAACGGATTAACAGACGATTAAACACGTAAAAATCTTCTGTTAATGCTCTATAACAAATGATAAATGCTTAACAAAGGTTAGTGAAACCGGCACTATATGTCTTTTAGCGGCGAGTTGTATGTGAGAAGTCTTGCACGCCAGTGGGCTTAGAGGCGAGGATGAGGCGTGGTGTGCGCGGTGTATCGTCCTTACCGCTCCCGCATTTCTACGCCTCGAACGCGCAAAAAACATTCACCTAGGCGGGTACCTTAAGGCGGCCGCCTATCTCACGCTTCAAATGTGTTGCGTTTTGTAAACAGGTTCTTATCTACGGAAATATTCCACATGTGCCCATTGTGCCAACGTACGAATAGAAACACACTTCAGACAAGGTCGGAACCTCATTGTTAAGACGCCACGGTCATTAAAATCACTGTTTCTAAGTCCTCCAACATAGATAAAAACGGCCTTTTCAGACTTCCGTACTTCAAAATGTACTAACCGGATGTATGTGAAACTCAGATTGCGACCTGCACTGAACTTAGTTGCTGACTTTCCATCAATAAAATTATATTGTCGCCGCTTAGTGTCCCATAGTAAAAACCGTTCGGCGGGAACCTTGCACGCTAGTTCAGCGCTTAGCTCGTTGAGGCGACGCGGCATTTGATGCGCGCTTCAAGGTCGACCTTACAGCTCCGTCGCTTTTGAGCCTCTTACCCGTGGGTAGGCGGCACCCTTAAGTTGCGTTATAACGACGGATGTCACTAACGAGAGCGATCCGACGACGCCGGAGATCACACACGGTCGTCTGGCGCGGCCGGTGGATGAGCGCGCGTTGGGGCAGTCCCGCTGTCCTTCTGGGAAGTGCGGCGGCCAGCTGATGGTTGCTGGAGGGGCAGGAGGAGGAGTGAGGGAGGTTTATGTGGGCCAAGGTTGGCCGGAGCGCAGTAGTGAATGGGATAAAGCGAGCCGCCGCTAGGCGATCAGACGGATCACGCTATACCAGGCGCGCAGCAAACGTCACCACGTGTGTCCACTACGTCACCGCAGTCCCCCAGCTACAAGTCGCGGCACATTTCCAAGTACCGAGTTGCTCTTTGTTGCATTCTATACGTTGTTAAGTCTAGAGTTTAGCGGAAAAACTCAGCTGGTAGTGTTCAAGTAGTAACACGAGTGCAGCAATAACCTGGCGATAGAACATGTCTAGCCACGTGACTAAGCAAACCTACGTAACCCCAGTATGTAGCGTAATATAACCGCCTCAAATGGTGATCTGACAACAGAGACGTGGCTGCGTACAATTATTTCTTTTATTAAAGAATATAGCGTCTTCTTCGAAACTCAACATTATGACCAGAGATGAAGGTTTATCACGTGAAAACTTGACTATTTGCTGGGTTTCAACGCATGTTCATGACTTCACCTTATGAAAAGATTACTGGTTTTCGCTTGTACTTTGAGCTGTTGCCCTATTTTACTAAGCCAATGATGATACCTCTACTGTAATATTTGATGCCTATTATTGGGCTGCAGACAGCTACGTTGTGTCGTATATCACCATATCATCATCTCTATAATTATTATAATGCACACACACAGATTATATATATATATATATATATATATATATATATATATATATGTGTGTGTGTGTGTGTGTGTGTGTGTGTATGCATGTCTCTGATTCCCAACAGAAGCAAAGGGACCTGAGTCAAAGTTTAAGATTTGTGGGATACTAAACAAATAAAAAAAATTACAATTCTAACACCGTGTTTTCCAACACAAAATTGGGAGGGAAAAACCGTTTTGAGTACCTCTCGAATAAAGAACTGGAAGATCTTACACACATATACACACAAATAAATTCGTGCCCTTAAAGATTACATATGTAAAAAAAATAATAAAAAAATATCCCAGGTTACTTTTAATAAGCAGTGTTGATAAACATCCTGTTTCGTTCTTGGAGAGCTTAGCACACACGACTTTCGCAAGATACGGATTAGAACAAAAGTAATGGAGGAGGAGGGGGCTTTCGTCAAACTACTCTGACGTCATCAAGTTTCACTCAAGCTTGCCTGGTCCACAGCTGGTTCCGGTATCTGGCGTTTCTTCACGCGATACGTCGTCTCAACTCCACAGCGTAACGCGCGCCGTCATAGCGACGTTTCTACGACGTGGAAGACTGACGTCATGCGAGCGCCTTCTTCTCTTGCGCTTATAGGTGAAGGAGATCTATAATGGGTTAATACTGCATAACTAAGGGTGAGTGAGTGAGAGATTTTGGCCAGCGCTTAACATCGAGGTCTTTAGCGCAGGTGAGGGGAGACATGAGCCGAGCGTGGAGCAGTGCCAGAATGAAAGGGCGGGGGAAACGGAAGATCCCCGAGAAAACCCGCCGACCAACGGCATCATCCGGCACGATTCCACCATGTGAAAATCCGGGCTGACCCCACCGGGAACATAACTAAGGTGCGGGTCCAGATAAAGGCTGGGGGGGGGGGG
>PNEQ01035130.1:0-27118 GCA_003012365.1 Medauroidea extradentata | reverse complement strand
CTTTGACTCGGGGTGTCGGCATAGCTACTTTTTAAGAAAGCTCTTTCCCCTCTCTAACCAAGAGTTAAATCCACCCCTGGCATAACTGTTACTGTTGACTGAAAAGAGTTCATAAAATATTTACTCGGATATTATTTAATACACAACTCTTTTCATTGGTGCTTGTGAAGTAATGCAGGTAACTGTATCGTAATATATATGCGAAAAGATGACAATGAATCAAGTATTTCTTAATTTTTTTCTTGTTAAGGCGGCCGCCTGGTCAAGTCAACGATCGATGTGCAGAGCTTCGGCCGACACAAGTTTATTCAAAAACACTCAACGAACGTGAGCGATGTCTGTCTGAGAATATCATTCAAAGAACGTTACACGCGTGTATAAGTCTTTTCAGGCCATCCACTAATATTTAATGATCATTTTCTCGAAAGCGAATATGGCGAAAATGGAAGTTTTGCTGTCATTCTAAGGCACGATAGTCTTGAGTGAGTTTATTTTAAATGCTGTAGGTGGCTACGACACACCTTTATCTAAAATATACCGTCATAAAATTAATAGTCTCCACTGAATATCTCATAGAGGTGAATTATAGGTGATATGACAGTACCCCAGATCACTAACTTGCGACTAGGGGCTAGGGTGAGGCGAGATGTGAATACTGTTTCGCCCTTAGCTGTCTGCATTTCATGGACTCGAATGTGTAAATTACGTCCATCCAGCCGGACACTTTTAAATCATTGCTTTAAAAAAAAATCACTGCCAACAACGAAATACCCTATACATACCGGTTAGCGATCATGTGAAATTTAATGCAGTGTGATACGATTATATTTCAAACAAAGATTTTCTGAAATAATCTATTACAATTAGATAGCGCGTACTAGTGTTGAATTTAAAGGGCTAGATTGACAGTTACGATTAATCCTACCTTCTTAATTTCATTTGTGTTACTTATGCAATTAATTGGGTCCGTTAAAAATATAATAATTTAAAAACTATAACTTTTATTGAAATGTATTAGTATAAATGACAAGACTGCCAAGCGCGTGTAAGTTTCCATGTACACACACGTGTATAAAATATGCATTTGTCAATATATGAGTAGTGACACTTCTTTATATTGCAGTTTGCTTGGAAGAAGAAACAGGATGGAAGTTGCCGATTTCTGAGTAACGTCGAAGGACTCTTTAAGGTCGGAAAATTGAAGCATCAATGACTTGACGTCATAAAACTCTTAAACAGGCTGGGTCTCATGGGGTCCAAGATAGGTGAAAGCCAGTTTTAGTATAAGGAACAAGGCAGTTTAGCTAACAACCGGTATATGATTCAGACTCTGAGTCTACGGGTCGGTAGCTCAAATTTTCCCCGAGTTTATTTATGGGAAATCCTCGCTCTTGTGAATGAACGTTGGCGTTGCGCGTCACACATGTTCGTTCCTACGCTGAACACTGAACTTGTTCCCAAGATTTCTCTCTACTATAAAAACACTTTGAATTAAGCTTACACGTTTTTAAATCTGCTGTATGCCTAGAGCCAGTGATTTTCGGTGAAAACAATTTCGCATCAACCTGTTCCGTTGTCTTACGTACACGTCTGAAACTGTGCTTCATTGTTATTGGCAGTGTGACTTTGAGTCTCACACTTTTAACTGTGCCAATCAGAACATGGTAAATGCGACACTGCACGTCTGTGATTTGCGCCCCAAAACGCTGACGTTAAAACAGCTTAACCACTGACAACGAAGCAGAACCGTATACGTGCACATAAGGCATTGCAACAAGTGAAGTGAGTGAAAGAGATTTTGGTCAGAGCGCTGGCGAAGGGTGACATGAGGTGAGTGTGGAGCAACGCCAGAATGAAGGGACGGGGGAGATCCCCGAGAAAATCCGCCTATCAAAGGCATCGTCCGGCACAATTCCCACAAGCGAAAATCCGGGAACCAACCCCGCTGGGAATCGAACTCGGATCGCCTTGGCGAGAGGCGAAAGGTTTGACCAATTGGCTACCGCGGTCCCGGCATATCGATTAGAACGATATTACTGGGTGCCTCAAAATGGCTAAGGAATGGCTTTTTTAGACTGTTGTATCTGTAAAAATTCCAACTAGATTATCAATCTCTAAAGATGAGTGTTTTGGTTTGACTTAACACCAATATTTCTACAAATTAAATTCCAGAACCATCACTTACGGCCATGCTCTCTAGTATATACTTTTTAAGTAATAATTTTTTTTACGCCTAAATGAGAGCAGATATAAAAAATACGTCTGGCAATTTTGTTTAAAATCTTCTTCTCCACGTTGGCTGATTTTTTTCAAGGAAGTCAAATTCTATAGTTTGAGCTAATTATGTAACTAACGAAATTCTGGTTAATTGACTTTTTAGTCGAACCCGTATAATTTATAGCTTTGAAAAAAAAAATAGTTATCACGGCAAAAAACTATTTTCAACAAAACTGCCACACAGATTTTTGAATATCTGCTCTTGTTACAGCTTAAAAAATTTACTATCGCAAAAACAGAAGAAACTAAATATTATGGCCTTAATTTCTCATACAAATATATTGCTACGAAAAGACTGCACTAATTTAGTGCTCCGTACATAACGGCGATACTGACCTATGTTTACCATATTGTTTCCTGTTTGTATTGTATTTTGCCGGTTAAAGAAAAGCGTCACTAGGACACTTCTTCCTATTTGTATTCTTGAGTTGCAATTACTCTTACTTTGATGAGACTACTCAACGTGTGGTACATTTATATATCCACGAAAAGAACCCATATTTCTAACTGTGTCGCTATAAAAAAAAGCAACTTGCTTATTAAAAAAAAAATAGAGCACTTAAAAATTGTTGAAACCAGTTTATTTCTTTCAGGCTGCCGTTGTTAAAAAATACCAACCGTATTCGAAAAACACCAAGCTAGAAACACATGTCGGAATTTTGAAAGCATTGGTGCATAAAGAAACGAGATTGTTGTAACAGCACATGGTGCTTCGTAGAGTAATTAGGCACTGAGGTCACTTGCTTGAAGTAACATGTGCTGACAACTACATTGCTAGCTGCAGCTGCATACTTGCGGCATTTGTGAGAATTTTAGAAGTTAACGCACACTAATAGAACGCCTCTACAGAACACGTGTGTTACGTCATCTCGTAATTAATATGTGAGAAATTAAAATAAAAGTTTTCTGATGGACTAATTTGGTCTACCAGTAGTTTCCTACAAAAAGAAGAGGGGTAGTTTTGTAACCTATTTATTTAAATTTGTGAAAAAAAAAATGATTTTATAGTTATTTTACAGTCTCCACGGGAAAATAGTTTCAAATATCATCCCATATACTTCAAGGAATCACTAGTATAGAGCTACTTAATGAGATGATATAGCATTCTTTAAAATACTAAACTTTCCTTTTGTAATTGTAAAAAAAAAAGTTGAAGGGAGCTTTCATCGAACAGATAAATTTCCAAAAATTTAAAATATGTAGCTCAAGTAAATATGCGCTTATCGCAACTTGGAAAATATTATACATATGACGCACCAATACCCTTAAACTATTTTTGACGAATATAGTAATACCATCAATTCTCAGAGCGCATTATATAAAAAAAATAATAGTATAGCGTAGCATGCAAGAAGAGTTGATACTATATCACATACACATGTCGGACAACGACATCCCTTACCACGCCAAAGGGTTTTATTCGTCACACTCTCAAACGTAGTCTGTCTAAGGATGTTGGTGTGTGAGAGGCGAAAATCGATGAGGCACTAAGAGCGACACCGGCCGGTACATGTATTGTAATATCGCCTCTACGGCCAGAGTCGTAAACGCGCGCCCAGTGTTCCCGCCGTAACGTTTTTACTGTGGGACTTTAAGCGATGACCCTAACTTTTTATTGAATTCGTCACTGTAGCAAAGTCCAATGTACTTGTAGACCTCAATTTCGAACGAATCTGGCACTATTCCCTGAAAAGCAACCATCTGAATAAAAAAAAACTAGTTTGATGGGTATAAAATACTGCTTAAATTGTGCGTGATGTCTTTAAAGTCACATTCACAAGTTATCTGAAGTGTGCTTTCTTTTCGTCGGTAACTATTGTGGATTCACAGTTACTATTCGTTGAGAAAAATTGTATCTTCGAACATGCTGCGCGCAGTTTTTTTTTTTTTTTTTTTTTTTTTAATAAAAATGTTTGAACTTCCGCATCAACACTGCACCAACCATTCCCCCCTTTAGGTTTGACATATTTCGAGTGACCCCAGCAAGTTTCGTTTGACAATTTGTATGGTGACAAGGTTTGAGACCCAATGGACAAACACAAAGTAACACCCAGCCTGACCTGGGAATCGAACCCAGAACCCCTCGCACCGAAGTCGGCCGCTCAACCAACTGAGCCACGGGGGGTCGGCTCCAGTTCGAAACGCCAGGCAGGCGGCTGTCTGAATCTCCCTGCGTAAGTTACAAAACCGTTACATTCTGTGAACTGTAAACGAGGGTATTTTCAATTGTTCTGCGCCACCGAGATACGCCTGTGTACCTGTGTTACACCGCAAAGACACTCTCACTCCGATTCTAGGGAACGGCTCGTTTCGATAAATGCATTTGCGGAACCGGGTCGAAAAATTCCTACCGATCGGACTGACAGCTGTAATGGGATCGATGGAAGTTCCTCGGTGCTTCTGGAAACTGTTTTTCTGATCCACTGTTCGCGAGTGAAGCACCTCTACCTCGTAGAACCACACAGCCAGGGGTGTAATTAACTCTGCCCGAGCAACTTATATCTCTCGTGACAAGCCTCAGTGTGTAATTACAGTAGCAGCAGTTGGGAGTGAAGATGTCTTATCTACAAGGCTACCGCGTCAAGTTATGATTTATTTTGTGTTTTAATAACCATATGTTTAGGCACACTGTTCCAGTTATTCCTGCTTCACGAATAGTTACCGCTAGGAGCTGAGGTGAGAACAATGAAACAAAGACGTTCGTTAAAACTGACATTCCACAATTTTATGCATTACATATTTAGAAAAATGAATTTTCTGATAAACAACATTTGCACATATGTTACATATTTAAATCCTTTATTCTTTATTTATTTATAAAAAACAACAAAGCGATAGCAACATAAATTGTGTACGATGATGTAGTATTTTGAGTGAGAGATTGTTGCATCCATGGATTAATTATTGCTATTACTTTAATTTAAGATAACTTTGTCCGTCAGGCTATGAGTACGGCTTGTGTGCCCGTTTGGAACTAACATCAGTGAAATCCATTTATTACTGTGACCTGTGAAATTCAAGGTAAACATTAAGTTACCAGCATAACTAATAAGTCTACTTCCATTAAATGGATACAAACTAACCCTAAAAGTTAAAATCGTTTACGTACGTCTAGGAATATCAAAAAATAAATATTTAAATTATTCTATTGTTATATTCTAACGTGGTGGACATATAACAATAAAAATTTGATAATAGTGTTTTTAAATATTAAATTAGCATTCTATCTGTCCGGCAGTACTTGACATGCATTACAAGTTATATTTTCACGACGTGAAATATTCGAAATTGGGTGGTATGTATTACAAAAGATAACATGATCCAACTTTAGAAACACGTTACCTTACTAAGTACTAAATGTGTGCAGAATCTGAAGAAACTTTGGAAAATGGTCCTCAGATCTTAATGTCATAAAAAAATTCGAAGGACAGCAGTTTTTCAAAATTGAATACGGTATGAACAAATTACATAAAACTTAAGTCCCTGTACTTGGTACTAAACGTGCATATTATGGAGTTAGACGAAATTATATTTATGGTTAATTTAGATATCTCATGTGATAAACTTTTGATTCAAATTACATCACTTTGCAACAGTAAACACATCGTAAACAAAATACATACAAGTCACGTTAATTTGCTTCGGACTGTATGTGTACAAAGTTTGATGAAATTCTGAAAACAATGGTTATTCAAATAGCTCGTGAGATCTAAAATTGTTTCAACTGTCACCATTTACATAATAAAGAAAATGGCGTAAACAAAACACGTCAAAGTTAAATTAATATACGAAGTACTATATGAACACCGAGTATTATGAAATTTTGAAAAATGATTCCTTAGATATCTTCTTTAATAATAACATTGTGAAATGGCCGACATTTAAAAAATACGAACAGGAACAAAAACGTAAAAGCCAAGACACCTTGTAAATAATGTGTTCCGAGTATGAAGTAGTCCTTAAAAATGGTTCCTTATAACTCATGCTATTAAATGTTCTAACAGACGCCATTTTTTTTATTCGAATGTGGAATAAACAAAAAACAAACGTGAAGTCAATATGATATGTAATTAATATACGTGTACAAATTTTTATTATATTCGGAAATAATATTACCTTAGATAAGTCATACTATGCTAAGAATAAATGTCGCATGTGGGGGTGGGGGGTTTGACACGTGGGGTGATTTGGAACATTACAAAGAATTTTTTTGCACATTTGGGAGCCATTAATATTTACTCACAGTTGAAAACTATACAGAGTGTAAAAGTGTCCTAAAGTCACCCCCACTTACGGTTTATATGTGTGTATACATACATATGTATATGTAGGCCTATAGCGGCTGATTTGAAAATATAAACATAAGATAAATGAAATACACAAATGTTGAGACAGCTTACTAATCTAATATATGTGTAGCCAGTTTAATAAAATTCAGGGAAAATTTTTCAGAGAGACATATTATGCTAAAAATAAAAAACGGCCGCTGTTTTCAAAATATGGCAATATGCAAGTAAACACAGGAGTTAAATCAGCGTACTAAGTAGTATATGAGTATGGTCTAATAAATTTCAATAAATAAAATAAAATTAAAATTTCCTCAGATACGTCAAATTATGCTAAACATAGGCAAATTACTGTCGTTTCGTAAATATCAATATAACATGAACGTAAAAAACAAAAGTCAAGTCAACTTTCCAAGTACTATATGTGGACCAAGAGCAATTAATATGGGAAAAATATTTTCTCAGGTATGTCAAACCCGCCGACCAACATGGGAAAATCCTGAGTCGATCTCGCTGGGAATCGAACTCGGATCTCTTCGCCGATGCTACAGGCTGTTAACAGCACTATGAAGTTTCGTTGAAAATGATAAGCGACGCAAACGCTAACCTATGAGGGATAATGTGGCCGCAGGTCGGAGTCCGTCGTGGGAAGAATGGTCACGTGAAGCCGTACGGCCTCCCAAACACGTCTTCAACTGCGCACTACGTCATCAATGTAGCATCAGGTGCGCTCCATGCAGGGGTCGAGTTCAAGACGACGTGGAACATAATTCCACGCTGACGATATAAAAACATGGAAGGTTTCTTGGAGACAATTTGAATTAATAATAATAATAACAACAACAACAACAACAACAACAATGCAACTTTCAAAGCAAGCACTTTTTTTTTTAAGAGAAAAGTACTTCTAAAAAAAAATCTGTGACACCGAATTCTCGTATACTGTATGTAATTGTGGCACGACATATTACTTTTTGTAAATGCATCATACTAGGCACATATTTGCTATTATAGTTGGCAAATATCATCATGTAAAGACGTTGTTGTGGTTTTTCCTTATTGGCTTTCAAAAACCGTTCACATTTCGATTGTAGCTATTAGCGTTTATTTATCTACCACACACTGTTCACGTTGATACAAGGGTACGACCATGCCGACGTCAGGAGGCTGGGCAGACATGGAGGTGGAATATGCGCACGGTCTCACATGCTCCATTATCCCTCCACGAGGGGCCGGGTTCGATTCCCGGCGGGGTCGGTCCCCGGATTTTCGCACGAGGGAATCGTGCCGGACGATGCCGCTGATCGGCGGGTTTTCTCGGGTAACTCCAGTTTCCCCCGTCTCTTCATTCCGGCACTGCTCCATGTTCACATCTCGTCAACCCTTACCAACGCTAAATATCTAGATGTCAAAAGGTCATGCTCTTCAGTTTATAGTTTTTAACGATATTAATTATTTACGCCAAAACGAGAGCAGATATCGAAAATATAGCTGGCAGTTTTGTTTAAAATCGTCTTCTTTACGCTGTCAGATTTTTTCAAGGCAGGAAATACTATAGTTTGAGCTAATTATGTAATTAACGAAATTCTGGTAAATTGCCTTTTTAGTCGAAACCGTATAATTTCTTGATTTGAAAAAAAAATCAGCTATCACGCCGAAAGCCATTTGATACAAAACTGCCAGGCAGATTTTTGATATCTGCCCTCGTTTAAGCTTAAAAAAAAATAATTATCGCAAAAGCGCTATAAACGAGCTTGGCCTTAAGTGCTGACCAAAGTCTTTTCACTTCAGTTCCCTCCACGGCGCCGGCTCAGAGGACAGTAGATGCGGCTGCGAGACGAGCGAGGACGGCAGGCTGTTGACGGAGAATTCCCCGGCGACGACAGTTCGCGGAGACAGGCGGGTCGTCGTCATCGCGGGGGCAGGCCGCGCCTTGCGTCACGTCGACAAGCTCCCACTCTGCCGTCAACCTACCGCTGGTCTGGTAGCACAGCGGCGCGAACCTCTGTCGTGTTGACCTTGAGGCTGCCGGCTGCTGCGGCTAAAATACCGTACGGGGAAAGGAACCGGTATCAGCTGACGTCTGCCGATAAGCCCTACGACGCTGAAGTGGCGGAATGCGAAGGGGGTGGGCAAACGGGAGCACCCCCGAGAAAATACGCCAGCTAACATCAACTTGGCTGGAACTGTAGAAGTCTGTGTGGCGAAGTAGTTAATTACATTCGGAAATAAATTAATATAAGTAATTGTTTTACTGTAGTTTTGTAACTTTTTAAATAGAGAGAGTTTGAAATTATTAATAATAGTGATAAATGGATGGATAAGGGGTTCGTGTGTACGGAGCAAAAAAGGCTCCCCATGTGAATGCAGGAATTTTATGCTAGCTAAAATTTTTGATAACGAAAAAAAAATTAATACTATTCTATTAAATTTTATTGTATTGTATTGTTATGTACCCTACATAAAAATCATATTTAAGGGGGAAAAAGTGTTTTCTTCCCATGAGCAGTTGAAATCTGAGAATGCAGAATAACTAAGAAATATAAATGAAAAGAAAACTAAGATACGGAGGGGCGAAAATGCTAGAAGAAGTACACGTGGGGGAATCAAAATGCCAATTTGTGGCACGGTTCCCAGTAGGATAAGTCAAGATCGACCCCACCGGTAATCAACCCTGGATCAACGAGGTGGGAGGCGAGTGGTCTGCCTCCAGCTTTCCGCTGATTCTGTCTTGAGGACTCTTTCACCGTATATTCGCTAGCTGTTTCTCACTGGAACCGCAGACAATGAACGTATATATACGGGGTTAGAGCGAGCGTAGGATAGCTGAATCTAAAAGCAGGTAACTTAACTCGCCAAATTTTCACTATCCTAACTATCAGTAACTCCTCGGACTCGTTAGTTTTTATACGAAATTGAATAACTTCTGAATATGAAGTGGTGCGTCATCTTAAACCTTGTCCGTATGGGATTTTAACACTATCCTGCGTTGCTAATTTCCTGTAATGCATGATAATTAGAGACACTGGTAAATCGCGGGAAAAGTTGATTGTTTGCTAGGCTCCAACATACTATGTATAACACTGAAGGTTTTGTATTTATATTGGCTATCGTTTATATGAAGTACCGTGTCCCTCTTAACAGACCCAATAAGAACTGAGCAGTTGTAACACAGAACGTATGTGGTTTGCCAGAAAACTGTTCGCACTTGTCATGATTGAGATATTACAGTTTATCAGAGACTATGTTAAATATTTTCGCGATTTTCCAGTGTCTCTAATGATAATGTTAGAAAAACTGCCGAATATATAGCTAAGATGACTGTTTCGGGTGTTTTGAAACTTAACATTTTTGTTAATATGATCAAATCGTTGAAAGAACTTTGGTGCGTGAACAGCCTTAAGGGCGGAAAGTATATATATACACATATATACACACACGTAGTAAAAAAAAATTAGATAAAAGAGGCAAAAATTACAAATTCCAGACATATTATTTAAATACAAAAAATATTTTGTAATTGATCTCAAAACATGTCAAGCGGTATCCCGTGGCATGGAACGTCAATGTGTATTTTTTTTTATTTCATTATGTTCGTTGGTTTTTTCTGCTCATAATAACGAAAAACATGGAAATTTTTACTTTGAAGTGCCATTATGGGAAAACTGGCTGAACTAATTTTTTTGGAAGAGAAAAATATACTGTCAAGTAAAGTTTACAAAACTAACACAATTTCATACAAATTAAAATTTGAGATTTCCCTCCCCCCTTACTTTAAACACCATTTAGAATTTTAAAAAAAATATTTTAAGAATTTGCAAGTTTTTGCAAGTCGGCAAAAGAACAGTAGAATTTATAATCCTACGTTTCCGAGTTGGCTAATTTTTGTGACCGAATACAGATATGCAAAGACACTCATTTGCGCTATTTTCGGAAGCGTAAAAATAAACTGTAGAGGTACACAGAGAACCGTGTAACGTTACTTATACGCGATTAACCAGTCGTAAATTGCGCACGCTGAACAGTTGAGAATGAACTCGTAACATCAAATTAAATTAAGCGGAATTCAGTACCTGTCACCACTGACACTTTTATTCATATCGATGAGGCCCAGATTGCTGTAGAATTATTTACGCTGTTTAAAATACTATGAAAAAATGTGAGCGAATATTACGAAATCACGGGCCTTCTCAAAATTTTTTTCTGTCTCGTTTTTATTCATGTAGCAATAGTTTCCTCGTCTCACAGTAGAAAAAGGGGTTTTTTACGAGAGCGATATCTTGAAGGGTTACTGAGTGTCACCAACATATAATTTAACAGGTATAGCCATAGCCATCTTTAGTAGAAGGCCACGACCTTAGACCTGGCAACCCTGCGCACAAGGGTCAGTTTAACACGTCTTTTAGCTCTCCAAAGGCAATGACTGTACCTGATTCGTGATTGTTCCCTACATACCGGCGAACCAGGGGAAGCCACTGCCGTTGGCGAGACAAAATAAGTGTTAAAACGACCCTTCCTGGCAGGGTTGCCAGATCGACGACCGCGGCCTTCTAATTAAGATGGCTATGATATAGCCCTTACTCTGATCACTTCAGGGACCCGTCGTAAGGAGCGCCATTAAACATTAGCATTCAACTTTCTTGCCGCTTTCCTAAGTAGAAGCCCTCCTACGCGGTTCTTGAGCTGCGGTGGTTAGAAACACTAGTCTATTTTACAGAATTTTATTTTATAGACCTTATATACGAAAAGGAACACATTTCAAGAAGAACTTCAAAGTGCTTTCAAAATATCATGTGTATTGCAAATACAATTCCGAGTTTTCCAACGTTGCTAAAAATGGTCTTTTTCGAGTAGTCATATAAAAAAATTACAGTCGCGAGTGATACGAAACTAATCAATGGTTATTCTACACTGTCATTTCCACCAATAAAGTGTAGTTCCAGGGTTAGAACCTTGTTCGCTAGTTTTGTTACTTGCTTGTATGAGAGACGGGGCACTAGGAGCACCCATATAGCTCCTTCGCTTCTGATCCTCCAAAGCAAAAATCTCTTCAGTTCTTTGGGCATTTAACTGATGTAATGTCGGTAACAATGAAGCACAACATTTTCAGTACATCCAATGGAATACACACTTCAGGTTAATTTCGGAACTAAACTGTCTACTTACATTTCACATTCTAATTTTTTTTTTTGTAAAAATTACCAGGTATCTCTAAATTGCTTTTATAAACATTTATAAAAGTACATCTTTTTATGTTGTAAAAATGCAAAGCGTATCTTTGTATAAAGTTTTCAAAACTATGTACTGTACCAAAATCACATTATTATTAAGTTTTAAAGTCGTTAGTATTTGCTAGATAAGATATATTAGCATTTAAATTTTTGTACTTAAATTTTTCAGTTAATTGTATTACTTTTTAATCATAAGTCAAAGGTTGTTAATTACAGTACTAGTTTTCTTCTGATCATAATGAGGTAAAACGAATGTAACAATTTTATTTGCTGGATTTTTTGCTAACGAAATGGTTTTTTGAATCATTGTATATAGTTTAATGTCACACTAAAAAATTGCACGTATTTAAAAATATTTATATTTTCTTTTTTTTTCTTTTAGGTATTTGTAAATTACTACTATGTTTGTTATAGAAATAATTTTGTGGCTACTAAAACTTTTATGCATGTAAAGTGCAATATTTATACTTTAGACCACTGTTCAAATTTTAATGTTTCATATCACTTAAAATGCACAAAAGTCTCAAATATATTAATGTAATAAACGGCGTTTCTACTGCTAATGTATCGAATTCATTTGTTTCTATACGATTCTAGACAATTTCAACCATACATGGTTTTAAAACGAATTCGTATAAGAAATTATTCAGGTAAATTGGCCAATTTTTTTATTAAGTAGTTAAACTTGAATATTAAAAAAGGTTTAAGCGCAATTTATAATAAAGTTGTGTTCGAAAGTATTAAGTCTTAATAGCCCAGTTTGTACGTAAAATAGTTCGAAAAATTTCAAAAGAGTCCAGTACATTTTATTAATAATGTTTATAAGTCGTTACGTATATTTGACAACGAGATCATTAGAGACGGCGATACAAGTCTTCATATAAAGAAATGAACTGGGAAAGTAGGTGGCCATGGTCTTTAATAAGGAACAATCCCAGAATTCGTCTGGAGTGACTTCGGGAAACTACGGAAAACGAAATCGGGATTGCCGTAGCCAGGAATCGATCCGAGTCCTCCCGAATGCGAATTAAACGTTTTACCGTTGCGTCAACCGTAAACTTCGAACACTTGTGTGCTTGTTGTCCTGCTGCTGTTAAACTAAGGACTGTTTCTTGTGCCGTGAGTGCGGAAGAGTTGACAGGATATTTTTAGTTGTTATCAGTGGCATTTTCCTGTGTGAATTCCATGCGTGGCATTTTCACTGTGCCGTTTCTTTCCTGCTATTATAACCTCCTCTCCTTCGGTTCTGAGTAGAACGCGAAAGTAAAACATGCGAAAATACGAAAGCATGGTGGAGGAAATACTATCTTTTATAAATTAATTATAAGTTAGCTACCTTAAAGTTCTCAATTCTACACTCAATTGTTTCCTTATAAAACCCTGATCAGCGACACAAACACAAAATAAATAAATTAGTTTTTACTCTCTTGTAATATTTGTATAAATATAGATTGGAAAATGTGTGCTGCACACTGCATTGCATATGTTTATTGTTAGGCCTATAGCTAACCAAAACTCATTCTTAACAATTGTGGAGAAGTGCCTCTGTTATTTAAAAATAAATGTAAAATTCTGACTGTAGTAAAATTTATGCACAGAATTTGATATCCGGCAAAAAAATTTACAAAATTAAGTTGCTTCATAATTTAGTGCGGAAAATTGGGGAAGCATAAGGAGATATTTTTATGGGTGTCGCCTAACTAAGCCTAGCGGGTTACAGTATCCAGTAAGATAACATAGATTCTGTTCCAAGTTTAGTTATTTAAGCAGGAGTGAATTTACTATTCGATTTTGAAGATTGAATTTTTTAAAGTAGTTTACGAGCTTAATTTCGTGCAGTAAACGAATTACTAAACACGTGCTTATTTCATCCTTCAGTTTACTAAAAACGAGTTATAAAATGCGTAAGTACATGCTAAAAGTGTGTATTTAAACACCGCCGTAGACAGAACATTCAGAAGGCGTTCACTCATGCCCACTGGAATACTTAAAAACACGAGGAAATGTTTATTACCATAAAAAAATAGGAGAATGTATTTCGCCCGTTTTATTTTCTATTATGAGAACGCAGAAAATTGTGAACCCGGATCGCGATGGTGGAAAGCGACTGGTTTAACTGTTTTTTTTATATTTTTCATTTTAAATTATAATTTGAAACTTTATATTATAATTGTTTAATTTTATTTTTTTTTTATTTTTATCAACTCGACTTTTTTAATCCCTGCTTTACTGACTTTATTTGACCTGAGGAGCGTGTTTGTTGAGATAGTTGTCATGAGATAATTTCTGTGACGAATCTAAACGAACACAAATTTACGCCCAGCTGGACCAGGGAATGGAACCCAGAACCTGATGTACCGAAAGCCGGTGCGCAGCCAATTGCACTACGGAAGTCGGATTACACTACTACACCACCGAGAACCCCTATCCACCGTGGTTCGCATCTCTTCTATTGCCACGACTAAAACGTAAGCACAGCTATGCAGAGAAACAAAGCACCTATTGAGACGTCAACGTTAACATATATATTCTCAACGCGTCTCAACCCAAGTGCGTCTTCCAAACACTTCGCAAGACCTTGAATCTGCGGAGGTTGTGGTCTTCGCTCTTACTGGAAGCTATCGCCGTGGTAACAAAGCAATTACTGCATCTACCTTCTGGTCGGCTGCTCTAAATTGACACTTTTTTCACTATTTTTAAAGAAATAATAAGGTATATTACGTTTCGTAATCGGTATTTTATAACTCACGAAACAAGACGTATGGAAAACCACCGCAAGCGAACTCTTCAAATCATAACCAATTTAATTTTATTTTTATAATAAAATAAATAGTTTTATTGGTTACACTGAACGTCAATTTGAAACGTGTCTTCGACAATTATGTTTATTTTCAGCTGTGTTATTATATAGTGTCTGAATACTTGTTTTCTGCCGTAAAAACACTAACATAATTATTTATTGAAATCATAGAAACACACAGAAGAAATTTCAATGAAATTGGACACCTAGCTCCTCTTCAATTAGTTTTAAATTTGCGGCTACTTTACTTTTCACTTTTACCACAAAACTTGAATGTAACTACTAAAATTTCCATAAAACATTTTCACCCCATAAAGATGTCTTTACCAACAATTGTAAGACGTAGGTCAACAAAGTAATATATCAGTAATACTGAGATTTGTACTGCAAAACATAAAGAAATTAAGTTTATAAATTACCAAAATATTTAATATATACGGCTCTTATTTTGTGTGTGTGCGCAAACACGCACACCACATACACAGTGTGTGTATATATGTATGTATATATATGTGTATAGGTGTATATATATATATATATGTGTGTGTGTGTATGTGTATATATATCTACATACATACATATATATCTTTTTTTGCACTTCTAGTTCGCTCACACACGTACTTACAGCCATGCTCTTTAATTTATTTCAAACAGTTGCAATTAACTGGAATATTTTTTAACCAAATGCTTCGAAAAAATTTGAGACTCTGTACAGGCATACGAAACACAATTTGCCAGAACGCTTTCTAAAATAATGTACCGTTTGTTAGCAAAACATCATTTTCCTTCATTTTGGTTTATTTTGACAACAATTTATGTAATGTTTCAGGGGCAAAAAAACTAAAAATCCGTTTGGTGTATTGTAACAGAAAAATTCAGATACCAACGATGATATATAAATGTTGAAACTGTAAGAATGAATTTTTATATATGTATTAATTTGCGCTAAAAAAAATTTCGAAATAACCGCAAAACTTAAGAGCGAGGCCTTAATAAATGATAGAAAAATATATGTTAAAAATACAAAAAAAAAATGTTTCGCTCATTTGAAGTGCTTTAATACACGGCACAGTAATTGCGTGTGTTTGAAGGTGCCTGTGGGGTAGGCAAGTGAGGGGCAGGGGCAGGGGGGACACCGCCAGATAGGCGCGGTCTACTCCAGCCTGGAGCTACTCTCGTCTCTTTGTACGCTCGGAGCGGCGCCGACAGACGTAAAGACCGCACACACTCGCGCCGACCAGACCGCCATTAGTTCGGCGCCGGGCGTTGCTAAATTGTGTGTTAACCCAAGGTCGCGCCCGGATGTTACTCATCCCGTGTTTTCTGGAAATCTGATATTACGAGAGGAGCGGGAGGAGCGGACAATGAGTAATGCCAATGACTGTAATTAGCGCGAGCAGAGATATATTGTCTGGAAACGACACAACATCCCCGTCATTTTGGCTCGCCTGGGACGGTCAGGGGGAGGGAGGGTGGTCGACTAGGGAAGAGGGTTGTGTACAGGGGGGAGGGGGTGGTAAACACAGCACACAATACTGTCCGCCGGGGATTACCGCTGCATGACAACTGGATTAGCGCTGCGGTGGGTGGCCACTCCGCTATCAAACAACCCGTGCTGGCTGGAAAACGTTCGCATGGATTTACACTTGGGGAAAAAAATATCTTACGTATTTAGGGTGTTCGTTACTCAAACCTTCATTATTTCGTCTTTGTTTGAGCTAAACTTTGCTTTGTAGTCATATCTCGTGAAAACATTTACGTGAAATGAAATATTTTTAAGCGTTCATAGGACTTGCAAATCTGCACGTCAAAGTTGTAATTAGATGCCCCATTTTTAAAACATTATTAAATTCGAACACACTTTTTTTTTAATTACATAAATGTTCGGTCGTATGTTTTACATATTTATTTAAGTAGTTCATGATATATTATGTCAGTGTGAAATACTTACTTTCAACAAGAGAGGTGTTTTTTTTTCGTACGTACCCGTAGCATGCGCATTTTGACTCTGATAAATGCTGTTTTGTGAAAAATATTTTGTTTCAAATAATTGCATGCTGGTGAAAAAAACAAAGTGTCATATTTACCAGTGCTGTGAGCCTAACTGTGATTTACAAACGCAATACTCCGTTATGTGAGTATGATTTGAGCTTCTATATAACTAAAGTAGAATATTTGTTATACAATCTACAAAATAAACCCTATCTCGAACGAATGAAAATAACGGACTTTTAAGTGACGATATTAACCCTAATCTTAAGACTTACCAAAAACCTTTTTTTACACACGAGCATTTTATTTTTGAACTGCAGTTGTGATGCACTTTCCCTTAATTGCAGACAATTTTAAACACTCGATATGACGGAAAATATTTTTATATGTATTTAAAAAAACATACTAGTATAAAATGTTCTCGAAATCTTTCGAAAGTACAAATTTGACCCTACTAAAATAAAATCTCAATTTACACTGAGGCACAAGAAACATAAGGTAGTTAAGGGAGCTGCCAACCTTGAAGCCACGGCGGAAGCAAGTAAAGGGTTTTACAGGTTAAATGATTTTCCACCTGGCTCAGTAACAGTTGAAGTTACACGTATACCACCACTGACTTTTTTGTTCGTCTCGGTGCCGCGTACATTACTATGGGTCGTGTAGGCTATTTTTTTTTCAATGCCCTGAAAATTATGGGCAAAAAAGCATTTTTACGCACAATAAACACGCAAAAATGTATATTCATAATTTCTTTTCTGCAATTTTATTTACGTAGCAATATTATCCTTTTCTTGGCGCAGAAAATTATTTTCGTCCGGAAGCAAGATCACAAAAGGTGACCGAGTGCCACTGAAATAATTTACCATGTAAAACCTTATTCTTTCTCCGCCAGGGCTCCGAGGTAGGCAGCGCCCTTAACATGGAGCCACAGCGACATTTAAATCACATTAAGAAGGTCTATACCAAAACTGAAGAAGCGGAATCTTAAGTCACGTTTCCTCTTGCAATTATCTGCTAGTCACTATACAACTGTGACTTTTCACTAGTGTGACTTTCCTACAATAATTTCTGAAAATTATGACTGTATGCACTTATAAGATAACTTTTTCCCCGTAGACATATTTCAATTTTGAATACTGAAGATCTGATGATCGAGAATACTGTACGATTGCCAATAATTTTATTTTAAGCGTTTTGGTTTTTTTTAGAGTACAGTGGTAAATAATTCAAGTCACAGATACGATGCACTTATCCTTGTGACATTGAAAAAAGACTGTGAAAAAATCACATTCTGAACGTAACACGCCAGGTATACATATCGTGGTTAAAAACAACTATGTAGTGAGGTGAGGATAAATTAATTGTAATGATGACTCGAGGTGAAGACAGACGCAAGTTGAGAGCTTTGTGTTTAAAGGCGATAAGACAAATGGTAAGAGAGCAAGAGAGAGTGAGAGAGATTTTTGTTCAGCGCTTTTAACATCAGCGCTGGTGAAGAATGACATGAGGTGAGTATGGAGCGGCGCTGGAATGAAAGGGCGGGGGAAACGGGAGGTCCCCGAGAAAACCCGCCAACCAACGGCACCGTCCGGCACGATTCCCACATGCGAAAATCCGGGGACCGACCCCGCCGGGAATCGAACCCGGATCGCTTTGGTGGGAGGCGAGAGGCCTGACCCCCCAGTAACCGCAGCCCCCAAGAGAGCAAGAATCGACACAAGAGCTGGGAGAGTTTTCAGGTACTGATCGTGCTTGTTGTAGTCCAATAACACGCCTAATTATATCTGCTGTCATACATGACCATTTACTTATAATATGTATGATTGTACGTCTAAGAATCGAACGTTTGATCTACAGATGATCCTTAACTAAACTGAGAGACGACGCCTAAAAATGCAATATTTTTAAAATACATTCAAACTATTTATTGCTTTATAAACACACAGGATAGGACTAATGTCAAACGTGCCGTGTGTACATAATAATATATTACCTTACCTAGAAACAGTTATTCTCAGAACACTTGTTCACAGAGGTAAATGCAAACATTAATTTTATAAATAACTTTTTAATTGCGTGGCTGCTAGCTAAGCAGACAAATGCTTTAGTTCGGGTCGAAATAACTTGTTTGTGAAGAAAAAGTCTGGCAATTCACTCTTACAGTTTGTTCACGAATGAAATCTTCGAATTCCTGTCGCCAGGCCCAAATATTTTCTCCTGCCCTATAAAACTATTTATTTTTATCATGGCGCACAAAAATATGTACACTTTTATAAAATTAACCGAGAAAACGGATTCTTTTGCAGCACAGGCAACATAATAATATGGAGGAATATTCACACCTTTACTGTGTCAGATTCACTATTTTAATTAGTTACTAATCTAGTAATAATAGATGGAATCTTTTCAGGAAAGTAAATCGACTACACTTGAAATGATATACAACTTTAGTACGTTCAATAAACTCAATTGGCAATGGCCCTTTGTTTTTTGTTCATTTAGAATTAATGTACGCGATTATCAATAACGAACGTATCGAGATAACAAGGGACTTAAATGCACATAAAAATCTCAATATAAGATCTTTCCGAGGAAGGATAGATGAAAATTCATCCGTGGAATGCAAACAATTTTGGTATGTTTTTCAAAACATCCTTAGGAAACTTACTACCGAAAATATTATTTGTAACACAAGCAATATACTTGATACATTTTTATTGTGTTAAAGTGCACTCGAACACGTTCATAGCCTTGGAGGTTATGGACCGGGGAAATGAGAAGATACCATTGCATCATTGGCCTGGGGTGATTTTCGGGAACCCTATAAAACACAAATCAGGATAGCCGGAGAGTGAAATGAAACACGGGACCTCCCGAAAACGAAGCAACTATTTAACCACTGCTCCACTTCACAGTCGATATGTTTTCGAGACACGTTGTTACATGAAACACACGTAACATGTTTATATTTGCGTGTTTACAACATGTGCCCTACTAAATTCGATGGAAACAAGCTGAAGAATGTTTCTTGATTTAGACTACATGCACAGTTACAAACATTATGCATGCATAATTCCTACAGGAAATAACTTTCGAAATGTGTATGAGTAATATTAATCTTTCTGGTAGAATGCAGATGTACATATGATATAAGTCACTGATTCAAAGCACTTAAATGAATATTCACTATCATTAAGAAGAAAATACGTACATATTTCTCGGATATTTTGCACATAGTTGAGTCTTCGTTGATGGCAAAAGACTGATGCCTCGTTGAGTACCAACTTATTAACACGAGTATAATCTTTAAAATATTTCTGCAAAAAAATAAACGCCTTTCTAGACGGTTTGCAACAAACGGAACGCGTGCCGTCGACCGCAAACGAGATGCTCTCAAGTAAAGAAGTCACTCGATCACTGGAACCTGTTTTACTCGGAACTTACAGTTCTGGTCATTAATGTTCTGCATCAGCGACACGCCTAGGGCTGTATAAACGGCGATCGCTGGCCGCGCATTTCAACAGACGTAAAACACAGCGAACATTAAATACTGATTTAAATCACTCTTTAGGAGTAGCGAGTCGCACAGATGAATATTTTAGATAAAGCCGCTACAGAAAAGAAAACTGAAGAAAGTTAGAAAGAAAATTATTAGCACATAAAGGCTAAGGAGACGAATAACTGTGAATAAAAAATCATGACAATTTTAATTCTGAGAAATGATGAGATAATGATGGGGGGAAAAATGGGGCAGAAGTGTTGCTCGCAGCTCATCGCATCGATGAATCAGTAACGGCAAAATTATCGCTAACGGTCAGGTGAAGTTGCTGTTAAATGAAACCGGACTGTGGCCCAAGCCTATAGAACTGATGAAATACCGAGATACGCGGAGCGCTGAACTTTGCGGTGAACGAAATAAGATTGTAGCTTCGTCGACGGCTTTTAGGTTTTGTACGCGCATTATTAACATAATAACGAGGTCAAACAAGAAAACCTTGAAAAACGTTTGGGTTCTAAAACAATATAAGTTATTCGAGAGTACGCTTCAAGTCAAACTGAGTTCCATGCCCTATTAGATTAAACTACACTGCTACTGTCGCTGATCTCAAGCAAGATATCTTCTCGGGGCTGGTTTCCAAGTGGGAAGAAATAATACTCGTCGGAGACAGAGAGCTGAAGATGAGGAGAAGAATAAATGAGGGAACGAAAATGTGAACAAGTGAGGTAATAAAGACATCGCAAGTAATATATATATATATATATATATATATATATATATATATATATATATATATATATAATGAGCGTGGATTTAAGCCGAACAATCATTGGTATGTAGTCCTGTCATGCAAAACATAAGTTGTAGAAAATTCAGTAATAATATTAGACTCAACAAGCAAACAACCTGTAGTTACAAAGTAATCACCTATATAATATACATAATTTTCTCTTCTGCAGTTACTTAAGCAACGCGTGCAAATGAAATAATTCTAACTGAAGTACCAATTGAAATGCCTTGCATATAAATTTGTGTTTTGACAAAAATGTATTATATTTTAAAACGTGAAACAGCAAATTGTCTTAAAATTTCTGTACGTTGCTATCTCAGATTTTCATTTCAAGAAGAAGCTTGAGAAAATTTAAGGCTCAGCTAGTAAGAATATTCCTCTGCCTTGAAATCAAAATTTACACAGAATTTTTTATAAATATGAGTGACGGCAATACAAAAAGCTGATGTTTTATGTTTTAACTAAATACTATTGTACCTGTAAACAATATTGGCGCTTGCGTAATGATATGTAAAAATTCCTAACTTTTTAACTATTTCGTTTTTACAAATTATCAAAACTTATTTGTGTGCAGATGTGAATTAATTCTCGCTGAAATAAGATGCCAAGAGTTATTTGAAAATATTCTAATACTGCACAAGTACTTCTTTTTTTTATGGCAATGCATTATCGTGAACTAACGTATCTCATTTGACTGTGCCAAACACAATAAGATATAGTCTGGGGTCATGTCAGTATTCCATATTTTGACAGTTCACTACTTGAAGTGTGCCTGTAAACCGGACTGTGAAAACCTTACTTTTCCAGGAAGCCAGGTAGGTTTAAAGCTGTAAAGAATGGAACTGCCAGGTAAACTTCTCAGAAAACAAATATGAAAATGTAGAAAAGTTTCATGATACAGATTATAACTGCAACACCACACATGTGTGATTTTCGCTTAGAACTCCAACAACATGACAGTTACAAATCTAGTCACTGGCCATGAAACAGAGCTGCAGATGTGCGTGTGAGACTTTGAAACATGTTTGTACATTAATCTATTCGCAAGAATCAAGGGTCCCTATTCATAAAATATAACATATGACGAGGGTAAAAAATCTAATTACATTTATGGGAAACGATTGAACACCGAGTTCTGATGTGTACGTTGCTTGCATAATAATAATTCGCAATATTTAGACGATTACGGTGCTGGTCTAATAATAACATGTGATCTTCATAAAATGTTTGCTATAGAGGTGTATGACTAACTGCACAATTACGCTATTGCGAGTTAATCTGTTGTCGTCGAAGTAAGTCAACTAATTATGTCTGTGTTATTTTCGTTATTATTTGTCTGATTCTATTCCAGTCGCTGTGGTTGTGTACTCGTGTTCGTCGTCCAATATGCTATTGTCACAATTTACACTGTTTGATTATCTGTTTTGGTTTCTTCTTTCTAAACGTACCGAAGTATTTTTTTATATATTCGACGACAACATACTGGCTTCTATTTGCACCTGTTTATTTTTCGCGTTAAGATAATTTTTTTTTAATTTTCAGCGGATTAGCAACATTCACTCGTAATGTTGTTATGTCAAAAAAAAAAGATGGATAAGTTAGTAAAATAGAATATTCCTGCCAAACGTGTTCGCTATAGGCCTACGAGTACTGAACGGGTTAGAGGTTACTCAAGATGAGCCGTTACTTATCTCGGATGGGAGACTTAATGGTAGAGTGTGTAAAGAACAGAGACGAGTAAAGAATGGGTTGAATAGTATTGCTGGTGACATCACGATAGTCGTGAGAAAGCTGTTACAAGCCTTTGATTGCCTGGTGGCCGTTATGAAGACATGCGACAATGCTGCAGCTGGAAAATTGCACTTGGTTTTCATACAGCACGAAGATGAGTTTGGCTGGTTAAATGTAAAGTCAAATTAAACTATCTGAAATATGTTCTGTTTAAGACAAGTCCTCGCCTGATTGTTTATTGTCTCCCGTAGGCAGTAAAATATTAAGCAATATGGGTGACACTGTCGCGCACGTCTATGATTAAAGTGTCTTTAAATACGGAGTACTATACTCAATGGTACACAGTGTTCTTCGTAGTATTCTTGGAGCCATAGATTTTTAATGAAAACAATTTTGTACCAACTTAGTTTAATTCTTAGGCCGGATTTACTCCTTGGCCCAACGTACAACCTTGGAAGGATTCGACCAACGTGTAAATGGTGCTTGGCCGATCTTGGAATGTTGGCTATATGTGTTGGAAGCATTGTCCATGCATTGTCGGTTTTTCGCCCAATGTCAAAGGGATGTTTATACATTGGGCTATGCATTGGTGTTGGTCGTTTTCGTCTATTCGTAGTTTGAACTGGAAATGAATACTTAAATGCGGCAACGTATGCATGGTAAAGGATAAAATATACTTCGGTCTGCATTCTTCAAATGTACACACAGCATAAAAGTTATTGCAGCAACTGCCACGTCCATTCTTATTCTCCATTGCCTTCGCTCAAAATTGGGCCGGCGTGTAAATGACGGCTGGTCATTCCTCTGCCATTTGCCTTTATACCTTCCAAGATTGGCCCAACATATTGGGCCAATGTGTAAATCCGACCTTACGTGTACCTCCGCAGCTTTGTTATATGGTTATATGCAGCATGTCTTCGTTCAGAGGCTTCAGTGATTTGACTGTGCCAATGAGAGTAAGGTTACTGCGACACCACACGTCTGTGGATTTGCTGGTAGAACCTCAAGACGCTGAGAGTTAAACACGTTATATCACTGACCATGAATCAGAGTATCAGCAGATGTACACGTCCGGTATTGAAACAAGTTGGTGGGAAACTCTTTCCACCAACAATAAGTAGCTCTAAGCATTTTTTTTCTGTTGGAACTAAACGGCAACGAAACACACACCACATGTATATATGTATGTGTATATATATATATATATATATATATATATATATATATATATATATATATATATATATATATATATATACATATATCGTGGAAAGTAGGACGTAACAAATGCATCTATCTTGCTGTTTTGCGAACCGGGTCGGTACTTTTACCAAATACAGCAATGAGGGAAAGTTTTTTTTAGCAGTTTTGTGAAGCCTCATAAACATGTTACTAACATATCAGAGACTAGATAATTACAATGCTTACGCGCATTGAAATCCTACCTATTAAGTACAACATTTTGTGGTGTCATTACTTTATTCTGATTGGTTAGTAAAATGAGAAACCTCTTCCCTTTAAAGACGTGGCCTTCTGCCAATAACTAGGACCTTGAATCATCCAAAACATATTTTTAGCACTAACCTGTTCCCATGCCTTACGTGCACATCTGCAAGTCTGCTTTAGTGTCAGTGACTGAATGTTTAAACTCTCACGCATCTTGCGGTTCTACCTGCAAATCACGGACGTGTGGTGACTCAGTAACCTATTATGACTCGCATAGTAAAATGAGAGATGCCTCTGCATAGTGACACGCTTCCAATAAACTATTAGCAGGACTGAAAATGTGAAATAAGGTACTGAAAGAAGCTGAAGTAAAACCCTTGTCGAAGGACGTGAAATATTCGCGTTTTTTTTTACACAACCTGGATTTCATACTATTCAGTGGCGTATCGTGGTCGTGTTCCAAAGTATGTAATATAAGCTCCGACTATAGACTTTGAGCACGTGGACTCAATGTGCCTACCTGTCATATACAATAAACATGTGTTGTCAATACTGAGGTGTATTACTGGACAATACGTTCCTTGCCTCTTGTACGCTACAGGCTCGAGACTGTACGTATCTCTACCAGTCTAATGGGTCCGCAGAGAACTCAAGAGTTATGAATAGACTGATAAGGTTAATTCTACCACAAGATAGAAAGAAAATGTGTTTTCTTATGGTACAGTTTGGCACAGGGAACATTTCTGCCGCTGGTTCCGCTGCTATCGCTAAGAAACCAGAAAATTACGAAACTGTTGTCAAATTAAATTTAAATATGGCTTGGAAACGAAAGAAGACATTTAACTTAATTTCAAAGTCAAAGTAAACCAATTTCACGTTTTAAATTATCAACTATATGTAACTCAAAATTCAGGAAAGCTATGTGATTGGTCAGTTTGCACCCGTCACCGATACCAGCGCTCGAGCGGTTGAAATTATCCCTGTGACAAACTTTAAACATTGGTCTTTCTAACCTGTAGTATAAATAACCTTATCACTGCTTAGCACCGCATGCCGTGGAACACTACCACTATACGCCACTGATACTATTGTCAGTTCGTATCACTTTGGCAATTGGCACTTGAGTTATGTGACGTCTACTGGAGTGCGCTGGGCCAATAATAAAGAAACAACTAAATGAAGGCTTAGTCATGACAATGGGCGACTTGAAGTCCACGCCCCCTGACGTCACCGCAGGGGAAACGTACTGTGGGAAACAAAGCTTGTTTATAAACATGCTGATTTGTTAGTTGGTAATGGCAGAAAGCAAAAATGTTGCGCATTCATAGATTTGTACGCAAGGGTAAAAAAAAATATTAGTTTCAATTTCATGGTTAAGATACGCAGATACAAAATATTAATGTTTACCAGAAAAAACGGCAAATTCCAATCAAATAATCCATTTTCTTGACGTACATCTCATCCGGGACATGTGAAGCCAAACAGCTAAATAAAGGTTATGTTCGGCTGCGGTATCCATGGAGATAGTAATTGTTTCCCACACCTGACTGAAGCTCCGCCTCTTTTCAAGTCGCCCATTGTGTCAACGAGCAGCCAAAGAGCAGCTGCTGTTTACTTGAACATAGCGATATTCATGGAGGCTATAGTCTACAAGTCAGTGAAACCGAACATTTTCTGGTCTGTATCAATAGAGACAGGAAAAATTTGCGGGTTCACTGACCTGTAGTATAACTTCCAAAAATACCATTGGCTGGCATAATCTACTCATTGAATACTTGGGGACACAGCGATACCCCACGAATAAGCTTGCATTTAGTTGCTTCTAATTATTGGCTCAGTGCTATCCGGGAAACGTTTAAGAAGCCAAGAACCAATTGTGAAAATTACATGAACTTACAATTCTTTGAATTCAATCATGCGCTGAAATACAACGTGAAATGTTCAAGTACCTATCTATATCGATACCTAGGGACAGGCGAATTGTGCGGGTTCGACGACCAGCAAGCTAGATTCGAAAGTTCTGTGGACACCATCAGTGAGTAACCAATCCACTCACAAAAAAGGTAGATAGGGATTCGTTTCTCGAACACATTTGTTAGTCGTCCGGAAAACTTCACAGCGTGTTTGATAAAAAGACATTAAATTACACAAGAAACTGAAATGCTCACCTGTTTGAGAACTATCTTGGGCTGAAATTCAAATCGTGAAAATTTCGTACTTTATCGATAACCGAGAGAGACCTGCGTGTGCATGCGTATAACTGAAAATAGCTTGTGTACGAAAAAAAATGTGTCCCTACAAATTAGATACGACCATTTTGTTAAGAGGCCTGACCGCCTGCCAAGCTACACATACCCAGGGATCGCAGTGAGATGATACTATATAAACGCACTGAAGTACGACAAGTTGCATACTTAAAAGTTTGTAGGCAAAAGCAGAGTCAAGCCATTTCCCCTCCACTCCCCATCCCCTCAACCCTCCGTGAGTGACGTACGCTAATGTGCTGTACCGGTAATCCCCAGCCAATACCTGCAGAGTCCGCGGAAGAAGCGCCTCTTCAATCGGGTCGGTTTACCTGCCAAGTGGTTGCTGTATTGCTGCGTGGCTAGCGAAAAATACAACTATATTCGGTGCCAGAAGAAAGGCAAAGGGATATTTTCGGCACTGAGACACATCTCGCTAAAAATTAATTTTACTTATTTAGCGGCCACATTTTTTACCGATAATTGTCAGCAAGGACGGATCAGTTCAGCTTCCATTGCCCAAATTTAGAAATAAGAATACAAAAGACGTAAAAAACGGAATTTTAATTCACTTGTATAGAAATTTAGTGTTACTAGTTCGAATTCAAAGAACAATATGTAATATTAAAAAAAAATCATTCATATTACCCTTCTGACTTCTGTATTTAACACACGAAATATATGCAGGTCGATATGTGAAGCAAGAATAATTTGGTCCGCAGTGACAAGGATGCTACCCAACTGTTACTTACGTCGAAGTACATTCGCGCTAGTTTTAAAAGTGAATTAATCCAATTGCACAAGGCGTATTGTTTGTAATCTG
>PNEQ01035129.1:59174-71358 GCA_003012365.1 Medauroidea extradentata | reverse complement strand
CGAAAGAAGGAGGCGAGCTGGATTTAATACAACTCTTGCTGTCTGTGAAAATAAAGTATCCTCAGTTTGCTGTAGCAGCTTTGAAAAGTGTTTGGTCACCAGTAAATAGTGTGGATGCTGAACGATTTTTCAGCAGATACAATTTGATTGTAACAGACAAGAGAACCAACATGACAGAAAAAACTGTTGAAACATGTGCCATGCTTTCTTTCAATTCTGCTGCATGATTTTCGTTTTATTACAGACTGGTTTTTGACAACGTTGTGCTTGTGTTACCATACCTACACATGTAAAGTTCATTTCAGAGTACTTAGGCCTACTTATCTATTGATTTTAGCTCACAAAAAACTTTTGAACCATATGACATGATTAATTTTTATTCTCTTATAAGATATTTTTTTTTTAGTACCCAAGTTAATTTTTTGCCAACTTTTTGCTTAGTGTATGTAGTGCCTATGTACTTATTTCAATGTATACAGATGTAAAGAACTTAATCTCATTTTAGTAAATTCTTAATGTTCTTAAAACACATTATAAAATATTTTTTTATCTAATTGTAGTGAAAATTGCTCACACTTCGAAATTTTTGTTGGTTCGTGAAAGCAAATTAAAATAAATGCTATAGGACAAAATATAAATGCTATGAGCAGGCCTAATTAATACCACTTTCCAGTGTCCCTATTAATAATGCACAAAATTAGGTTGTCAAACAAAACCAACCTAACCTCCAAGGTCTAGTAAGTATTTAAATTTTGTCAAATTGCACAGATCTTGTTTTTCTGCATGTACGAATAAGCCTGTGTGTGTTTTATGTATGTAACCTAGTTCATGTAATTTCATTTCTTTCAAAGGGATTATGAGAGTTTGATATATAAGAAAATAAAAAGAGTTAAAAAAACTTAAAAGAAAGCCTTAGAATCGGACTCAAAATCAAAGAATTTGTTCCCAATTTTAGGTATCTATGTTGGAATCGGAATCGGTGTATTTTAGGAATCGACCCAACACTTAATATTTGTCGGAACAACCGGACCGAGCGAGCTGTAGGGCCTTGAAATATTAATTTTGATGTGTACTTGAGGGAAAAAAGAGGACAGTTTTTCACAACATTTTTGCCAGCTAATTGACTTCAAACAAAATTTTTGTATCACCAATTTTGTGTACTTTTACATAGATTTATTCCCTGCAGAGTTACAACATGAGTTTGATGCCCCGCCAATAGCGTGATTCTTAGATGCTCGCTCCCCGAGCTTGTCTCTTTGAGGAATAATGGTACCTCACGTCCATCCAACCGTCCAACTAATTTCTTACCTTAATTCACGATGCCTCTTGTATGTAAATAAAAGGGTTAATTATGCTCCATGTTCTAAACGTATTTTTATGTGAATACTCCCAAACTGAATAAAATGGTTGTATTGATAGTCCAGTGTTTTCATGTGCATAAACAACAGCAGGGACTTTCTACAGTGCAAAAATATTGTAAAACTACGAGGCATGCAGCGAAGATGATTTTACGAGTTTGCAGGCTTTTGCGGTCGTTGTCTAGTTGACTTGCTTGGCTTCTGCCCCTGGTGTCGCATCTTCATGGCTGCAGGCTTAGTGATTGACTTTTGGACAATTGCACAACCATTTACTGTATGAAAATACTGTATCTTAGTAATTCATTTTAAAAATAGTTCCAGTTAATTATAACTTATTACAGTTCTCTGGATTGAGGTAACTGAGTGTGTCGAACACAAGTAACTGTCTGTAGTACATTTATAAAAGTTTTTTAAAACAGTCATGCAAATTTAATTAATTTTAACATTTTAAGTTACAATACTGTGATTTTTAATTCCACAAAAAAGATTGGAAATGCATGATTTTTGTCTGTAAAACCTGGAAAAGTCAGGGGAATTTGATCTAGAAATTCTGTAGCAACCCTTTATTTAGTTTTACATGTTATGCCATTGGTTTTAGATTTCCAGTCAACTAGTACCTAACAACAGATCAAAGTTTTCAACTAATAATTATGTTTCATTTGAAACTAGTGTTGTTTCTTTTATTATTTAATTGTCTTTGTGTGGTACGGTAAGTTGTGGTATTAGTAAGGACCCCTAAAAATGGTAACCCGCCAAATTCACAAAATAACAAAAAAATTTGCGTGATTATGAGCTTTCCACGACTTTCAGCATAATTTCGTTGAAAGCTGTGTTTTACGCAAATTCAGATGCCTTGGCATATGTTTTGTCACAAATCAATTAAGCACAATCGTTGAAATGTGTACGCTTTCCTTTCAGATATTTCTGGTTTTGTTCAGTTATTGTTTCACAATAATTATATTAGTCTACCTGTTTCGATAGTTACGCTAGACAAATTATCTTCATTAACTCAAAGATTATTTGTAATAAATAAATAAATAAAAGGGTAAATAGTTTCAACAAAAAGGAGTATATTTATACAGTATGATAATGGAAAATATAAAATATTTTAATTTGCACAAATGAGTTGAGTACCTGGCATACATTGTAAACAATAAAAAGAAATTATAATGAGTCAAAATCAAAACTATTTGGTTAAATATTGATAGTATTGCACAAAAAATATTTTATCACTCAAAATATTTTTCATCGCTCTTAACATTTTAAAAACACAGAAATTTACAATTTTTATTCACAGTTTTTAGGGGTCACCCGCTGTGTCCTACACATTATTCAATATATAAACACAACACCACATGCCTACATAGTTATATATTCTTACATATGTAAATAAACAAATGGCCAAGGATGCCAACTGCTGCATGTGACATTCCATAGGTAGTTGTGCGCTTTGAATGCAGTCAATAGATCTAAAGCATATAATTTTTCTCCGTCGCTGTAACCATTAGTTACTGCATTGTTTAGAAAAGTGGTTGACATTGTTGACGTTTTGTTTGGAATAGTAAAGCAGCTTCATTTAGGCTTACAAAGTATAATTCTGACAATGTCGTGCAAGTACAGTATTATTGCAAATTATTGTTCAAAAGTCATAATTATATCTTTAGCTGTTGTCAATGCCTTCCGTTGAAGCTCCAACTTAGTCACAGTTTGATGGTAATGTACAAATCTAAATATGAAAAGAAATAATTTTTTAGTCAACTTTTTGTTAGCTTTGGGCCGCATCATTAAGTGATTTAGTGGTATTGCATTTATAAACTATTACAATGTTATTTTCTTCCCATTAAAAGAAGGCACAAATGGATTTGAAATTACATGTAACATGTGTGGTGTCATTCTTAATAGTTGTCCAGTAGGAACTGCTTCATGATTTTTTATTTTACAGAATATTATAACAGAAGGATTTTCTAACAGCGTGAGAAGTATCCTTGATGAGTTGAAGACTTCTAAGAAATCGAGTGTCACCTTACCGAAAGGACTGACGTCAGAAGAGGAGAGCTTCTTCAACAAGGAAGCTAAGCGGATGGGTCTGTCTGTTGTTATCAACAACGTGGGTGGCCAGAAAACTGTGTCTGTTGTCAAGGACATCCCTGCCAGTTAGTTACTTCAATATCCATATTTTACATTCTTTGTGTCCTTTGATAGCAGAAATTGTGAGCAGTTTTTTAAATCCGTAACCTCACTCCTGCACCAAATACATACTGTATATACATATATAACATGATGTGTGTGGATAAGGACTGCAAGGGCACAAACACAAACTAACAGCAGCATGGTTGTGCAAATATTACTTTATCATAAAATGAAATAAATTTTGTAAAAATTTAAAGGGAAAATTAAGTACTACTTAATACAGTATTATACTTAACTGTTAACTTTTAAAAATATTTGCATCTACGGTATATGAAGTTAGTTGTAATTTTAGTAAGTAGTAGTTAGTATATTTTTAAAACTACTGTAAAGGCAGTAACAAACCTATAACATTAACTTGTTTTTATATCTACATTATGTAGGTATGTTTTAAAACTAAACGTCTATAGCGTGATTGGTTTGGCGTCGGTCCACGTGTGAGAGGTCGTTGGTTCTTTAGACCTCGTTGTTAAAGGACCATAAAATCCTGTCACTTCACTCGAAGTACACAAAATGGTAATAATTGTTTAAACTAGAAAATTTTTATTTTGTGACTTTGGGCTACTAGTTTTGTACCCATAATTGAATAAATAAATATTGAATATTTTTATGCTAAAAGTACCAGATATTTGCACAACCCGTGCTTTTAGTTGCACTTTACTATTTTATTGTGTTTTGTTGTGTCTGTATTGTTAAATTTACCAGTTTTTTTCTGATGGGTGCTAACAAAATTTTTCGTTTTTTATGGCAAATTTACGTGGGAAAAAATACTTACAGAACTAAGTACTGCAAATTTTAATTTATATCTATGTATACTGTATACACCATCTATTTGATAATTAATGCCAGGTTTAGGTAAGTACTGAAGGTCAACTGGGTATTTAACAACTTAATAGTGCGGCTATTCTGACATTGCTTGTATAGAAACACTGTTTATTGCCTGTTGCAAGAACAATACCGGGTTACAAGCTGTTCAGAATTAAGTTGGATGACCTACTTTTAATAAAATAACAAATATTGCTTTGTACTTCTTCAATTTTATACTGAGATCAAATGTCTTGTTTGTGAACATGAGGTCACTAACGAGTGTGTTCATAAGAGGATGTACTTGTGCATATGCACTACAACATTGTGTATGTATGGTTAGTGAAGTTATGTGCTGCTGACAGAAGTTTTTGAAAATATGTGAAAAGGTTTATGCTTAAAGTTTTCTCTGCACATTACTGTATTACCCATGTACCACTTGCCCCCATAATATCCTTGCCCCACGTTATCAACACACATTCGAGGAAAAAAGTTTTCCATTACAGTGCCATCTCATTAATACAAACCTGAAGAGACCTGTATTTTTTTGCAATTTGTAATATATGAGGTGTATTAACAGGTACATAATTACTAAGTAAACGTCTCGCTGTCACGCTTTTTATTTATTAAGATTTTAAATTTTACAACAGAGACTTTGAAATATGCGCGTCAATTACCTCTCTCCCCAATTCTTGGTTAATGTCGTAGTTTTTGTCTGTCACGTTTCAATTTCATTTAACGTAATTCCAAACAATTAACATTAAATACTACTTCTCAAACTGGCATGTTTACAAAAACAGTATTGGTAACAATTATAATTTAAGGCCTCCATCATACAGTGGCGGCTTGTGGATTGTTGCCAGGTGGGGCTGCAGATAGTCGGAACTGTACACTCTTGATGAACACACCGTAGGCCAACAACCAAGAAATATTTGCCAGCTACTACGGTAGAACCCCGATTTAACGAAATGCCTCGGGACCCGAAAATGTTTATATCCTAAATCAATGTTTCGTTAAATGCAACTTCGTATTTTTGTTACAGTCGACGAGTGTTATAAAAACATTGTGCACCACAAAACATTATAGTAAAATAAAATACTATTGGAAGGATTGGTTACCTTAAATTTGATGAAGATGCGCAACATAAAACACATTTTTTATTTGCATGGAAGAGTTAAGTGAGAGTGGCATTGAAAATTTCCAGCAAGTCCGCCTTTTACTTGATTTATAATTTGTATAAAAATTGCCGTACTTAACATTTTAGTAAATTACGTAACTTGAAAACTCTACAAAGTGCAATGTAGTTGAACTGAGGGTTTACTGTATAGCCAGCAGGAAATAGACATCTTACTGTTAGCACTGCTACTAACAGTGGAAGTTATCTCTTGTCAAGCTCCTACATAAGAAATGTGAATATTTCCTAACTGCAGTATATCAACCATAGCTCTGTTCAGTACAGCTTCCACTTGCCAGGGAGTTTTACTAGGATGAGAGTTGTTGGCAAGTGTGAAAGGTGATATTTCTGTTCTTTTAGGGCACAAAAATATTTTCTGTTCATCTTTATTTCTTTCTTGTTTGCTCTTGGTATGCAGATGATTTTTACACATAATGCATTGTTCTTTGTAGTTCCTATGTGATTAGGTTTTATGTAGTGTATGTATTGTGATCGACAGGGAATGTTTTATTTACATTGTATGTTATGTTGTCACTTGTCAACTGTTTGTGTATGTACTTTAGTTATTGTAATTATACTCTGTCACTCTTACATTTGAAAGTATGTATGACTTTGTATTAGAATAGAACCCTCTTGTAGCATTCTGGGGAAAAAATTGTTATATGCAATCTATATATTGATGAAAACCAGGCAATTTGTAGCAAGTAAATGTCCAGATAATGTCTGTTTTAAATGCTTAAACAAACATTTGATATTCCATTCAGGTCTAACATTGTTTTTAATGAATTTCAGTTTCTTTTAAATTAATCTAAACTGTTATTGCTGGAGTATGATTATTTATTCAATGTACAGAACATTTAGACAAGACTAGTAGTAAGAAAATGTTTCAAGAGCTTTGCACTAACACAAGTGTAGTCAACAAAATTTAGGAGCCACTATGCAAGTAAGTCTTCGAGGCCCCATACCAACTAAAGCCAACCAACATTTTACTGATGATATTTCACGTTCCAATTTTTTAAAAATACTTCCTTAATTTTTATTCATTCCAATTTTGGACTAAAATTGCTCGCACAGCTGGCATCACATAATCACCTGCAACACTACAGAACTTATTGGTGGAATTTACATTTTGCAAAAGTTATTTTTAATTTATTTTTGTAGGCACATGTAAAACATTGAGTGTCTCTAAAAAGAAATAAAACTAGAAAGCCTACCTCCAAGGAATGCAGTTTGGATATATAAGTATACTGAATGTCTAGCTATGGTGTTTCTGGGAAGGTTGTAACTCACAGGAAGAATACATTTTAAATACAATACGTTCAAGCGTAATTAAACTGCTGTTTGTGTGATGCTGTAATCTGTTTGGTTTGCACATTGTACAGTAAAGCCCTCTTAAGAAGTTTCTAAAGGGACTGAGGTGTTTAAATTTCTTTAAAGGTTCATATTACTATTGTATTCATAGTCATGGTAAAAATTATTCAAATTTGAAAACTTCTTAAAGTGTGTTTGACTGTAGTAGGTTGTGTAAATTTTCTAAAATTTATTATTCACTAGTTAACTAATGAAATTGTGTTTTGAAAGCCCAGAAGTACTATTACTGCAATGTGGCTTATTATCTTTTCCCAAAACACCATCCTTACATACACATCTTTTGCTTCTTTTTGCATTAAAAAATTTCCTTTTTTTACGCTTCTGCAATTTACAATTATTTGCAGGTCCCTTGAAAGTGTAATAGAAATATTGTATATAGAGTGAGAGGGAGAGAGACAGAGAGAGAAAAAAAAAATCCAACATGTGTACATATATACATACATACATACATACATACATACATACATACATACATACATACATACATACATACATACATACATACATACATACATACATACATACATACATACATACATACATACATACATACATGCCAACATTATAATTTTAAGGGGCAGTGATCCCTATCACCTTGGATTTATCTGTTTCTTCTCAATAACTTCTTTTCCAGTATGTATCAAAAATTTTGTCACAAGGCATAGATACAAACTTAATTGATTTTATGTAATTGCTGGAACCATAATATATTCATTATTTTGCAACGGGAAACAGCTGCAAAGGAAAAATTGCTCTATTTACGGAAGCGACCACAGAGGCCGCAACATTAACATAAACAATGCCATATGGATTCCGAAAAGTAAATGAAACTATAAACTATGCCTTGCGAGCGTGAAAAAAGTAAAACAATGTGTCTATTCCCTGATTTATAAGAAAAATAGTAAAACTGATCTGACAGGGATCAATCCCCCGTAAACACCATGAAGCTCTCAATTAAAGAAAAGTTGCTGACCAACAATCACATAAAAATTATGAGGCTAATTAAATATCAGTGAAAAAAAATTGTTTGGTGGCATATCAAGGTATGTTGGTTAGTATTCCACCTGGAGCGTGGCCAGAACACAGCATGGACCGTGTCTAGGCCTAAGTCACATTTTGTGTAAAAAACCAGCTGCATTAAGCCAGCAACAGGTAGAAATACTACACGCTGATACAGTTAACACAAGAATATCACTATTGTTACAGCTGCACTATAAATGACTACTGCTGTCACTTCTTATTTACAATTACATTGCGACAAGTGAGCTTCGTCATTCCTGCTGCAATATTATTATGAAAATATTAATCCTAGCCCCTAAAATACAGTGAGGAAACACGATTTGCACACGAGGGTGCGAGGTTGTTCATGAAACCATGAGCCTCATGCCAAAATGTTGAGTGTTGACAGGTTTGTACATACAGTATATATATATATATATATATACAAACGTAAACAGTGAGTCAAGACAGTGAGCTAACTGTGCATAGTGCTAGTTTACAAATATATAAAAAAATAAGGCATTGTAAAATGTAATTTCTTTAGACACGAACTGAAAGACGAAGTGGTTTTTTATTTTATTTGAAGAAATAAAGTATTGTTATCTATTTTTCGGATAGCATTGATCCTAACCATATTCACTTATTGGACATATTACAAACAAAGTTTCTGCTCGTAAGTTATCATTTTGCACAATTAACACGCTATCCTGAATCTTCATGTACCGTATTTACCTACATACATTAAATTTTTGTATTGGCCTTTAACATCTCGTAAACGAACTCGTTCTAATTGGAGACTTAAGTACAGGACTGTACACAAGGACAGAAACTAGGCAAGGAGTTGGCCACAGCTGTTGTTGAGGGACCATCTCAGAATATTCCTGGAGCAATGTCGGCAAACCACAGAAGAGGAACAGCCAGGGATTAACCTGGCACTTGCTAATGTGATATACGTATGTATATCACATTTTACTGTACCATACACATACACATATAAACAATTTACTTTACTTTTATAACATGTGGAATCTAATTTTGAGTGGTTTTAAATTGTACCTGGTTGACCCTGAATGTCTATAGTTGTGCTTGCTAGATGTTCTGCGACATGTATTAGTGTATTATTGTAAGTATGAAACAGTGTATGAACTATTAAGAAGTGAAGATTATTTGAAGAGAATGTGTCAAATTGTTACTTTGTTTTTGTATACAATTTTCTACTGTTTTATAATTAAAAAAATTAAGCTCACAAATTTTTCTTATCGTAGAATTATGTAACTATTTACGTATTGAAGTTTATTTTTCATGTAGCCTATCACACGAGAATGAGGTTTTAATTGAAATAACTTAAGGCTAACCAGTGCATGCTTGTTGTATGCCTCTTTGCCTCAACTCTCAAACTGACATGGTATGGAGAGTTCTGTGTGCACACGATACCAGCAGTGACTTGGTTGATTACAGTACGCTAGCACAGCCATATGTAACTTCTGTTAAGAGGTAAGTGCGCGCGCTGATGTGCCTCTTACCTCATAGCAGCTACAACACCGCACAGACGATGGTCGAGATCAGAAGTACTGGTACGGGTAGCTGTATCCTAGTTTGGCAGAACAGAACTGGTAGCATTTGACTGGATATCCTGTATGGTCATTGTGTTGACATTCTCCCTCATTGCGGGGGTACCGACCGACCTGTCCTAAATAAGGTGTTTTGTCTTATTTCTCTTCATACTAAACACCATATCAGGAGACACAATTAATCACAAGGTTCTGCAGCTATCCACAAAATACGAGAATAACAACCTGTACCTCTCTGTCCTCGCAGCAGACCTACACCAGGTGCAGTATCTTTTAGCCAACAACTCTTTTCCAGAATTAGATCCATGGTTTAAAAACAACAAATTAAACGTTAGTGCAGATAAAACACATTTGAAGTGGCAGGAAGAAAAGGAGGAATGTCGTAAAAATTAAAATGTTCAGGAGAGCAATTTTTAAAGAGTTTTCAGTCATACTTTTCTCTTGTGCGATTCATTGCCAATTTTTAGCTGATTTATTTCTCTTCTTATTTATTCGTTCTTCTGAAGTAACTGGAAGTTTTGCTAATTCTTTCTCCAGTGTTTGAATTTTTGTTAGATACTCATCACATGTGCTGCATGTATCAGATAATGGGTAACCAAATGAAATATTGAATTTAGTCTTGAAGATTGATCTGTAATATTCATATGATACCTTGGGGTTGCCTCCTCCCATATTCAAGTGGTACGTTTCATTTATGTTTACTAGATCTTAAGGTAAATATGTGTATTATTAAAGTTATCTTGAGACTGTTGTGACTTTCTCCCTTTGAATGACACTATATGTGTAGTAACTGCAATTAAGTTAATTTTGGAAGTACTTAATAGAACTTTCCATGCTTCTCACGCTTATCCTTTGGAGATTTATGAGTTTCCTTAAGAGGACTTGGTACTTAATTCAACGCTAAAAGCATTGATCTATAACTGTAGTCAATTTACGAAAATTAAACAATAACAATTTTAGACAATAATTTCAACCAAAGTTTTAAAAAATATTGTTTCCTGTGTTGCGAACTTCTGAGGCACAATCTCCAATGTCGGAACCACGTGCATTTAACTGCGGCGCAAGAGATCAGTGTAATGAATTAGTAATTCTGGATACATTTTTACTCATAAAGTTGGCAAATTCTGTTATCTAGGATTGTCATTGAGTATTTTGTCCATATTGACTTCGAAAAAAGTGTAGAAATCAATTTATATTTTCAGCGTTTATTTATCTACCACACATCCTTAAGACACTTGTGAAGTGTAGCAATGTGTTTCTATCATACGCCATGCAATACTGTAAAAGCCTTGTAACACACAGGCACATCCATTGAACCTTTGTCTCTAGTCACTCCGACCTTATAAGAATATGAATTGTGAAACTTGGCATCATCATCTTCCAACTTACGCAATCTCCTCTGTAGTCTTAACTGATATTAGTTTACATAAGTCCTTTGTCTTTAGAGGTAAGCTGAATAATATCTTTAATGAGACATGAACTTTCATTTTCACCGACTCTTTAAAACACTTAATGTAGTTTTCACTTGCAATCTTGTCCAGTTTAGCGTGAAACTAAGTTTAATTTCTTCATCTCATCTGCTATATGTCCTAACTTAGCTCGTCTCGTGTTTTTACTACAGTCTTCTGGTTCCGTTATTTTCTGTTTCACATAATAATGTTATTTAATGACAACTTAATTGCGAACAACAAATGGAGTATCGTAGAGTAATATTTCAATCAGCCTAGTACTCAGTAACACAATATCCAATAAAATCTCTGAGAACATTTCCGTAGTACGTGTGGAGAAGACTTGTGAAGTGATTGAAGACATCTTTTATTACCACATTCTGATGTACAAAACAATTTATTATTATTATTAAGGTACTGTATAAATACTCGGAAAATAAAAGGATCTGAAAGAACTAATTATTTCATTATTGAAATTGAGTATAATAAATGTATTCTTATGTTTTAAACTATACAGCTAAATATCAGATTGTATTTCAGTGTGTTGTATGGTGGAACCTTGGAATTTAAATCTGGCTTCAACACTTTCCATAACAAATCCATAGGCATGGCCACCCTCAGTTTCAGTGTTTTGGCAACGTTATTCAAAATTACTCCTTCTCTTGTTGTTCAATGACATTCCACCTTATGTTCCTGTATAGTAAATTTTCAGAGATGATTTTAACCATGATAATAGACTTTAGTTCTGTTTGAACAGTGCAATATATTCTTCACGTTGTTAACTGCCCATTCGTGCCTCTAACTCATTTTTGACAAGAGAGTGACATTTCCCCTTTTATTTTTCTTGTCTCATTTCTTACAGTTTCCTACAAAAAAAAACTATAAACCGCTAACCACTAACATTAATTTATTTAGTTTTGGCCACCTTTATGCCCCATTTTTGAGCAAAAAAACAAATGCTCCGAGATGTAGGTGTTGTCAATGGTACACAGAGTTATTCAATTACAAAACATAAGAAAAAAAGAATATAAGTATTGTGAAAGTAAATTACAGGCCCCTCAGTTCTCATATTGATTATAGTCTGTCTCGCGTAAGAATTCCTTTTTTTGACAGTTCAAAGGATTAGCATGTGTGCAAATCTCTACAGGAAAATACTTTTAATTTTTTATAAACTTCACAGTTTGAGAGCCACCTGAGTGTGTTTGTTCAAATATCACTTAATGGCAGTGGAAAACACTGCTTATTTCATGGAAACAACTATAAAATTATGCC
>PNEQ01035129.1:26182-59074 GCA_003012365.1 Medauroidea extradentata | reverse complement strand
CAAGATACAATATAGACAACCATTTAAATACTCATTTATTGGGTATGTAATAGGGTTTTTTCAGTAAAAATTTTTAGAGATTTTTTTCTTACACGTCCAATTTTTTTTTTATCATCCCTTTAGGTAACTTGAGAATCTTTACTGACCTGTAATAGATATTTTTTTATATGATGTGAGAAGGTAGGATAATGAAACTTATTTTAGTTTTGTGTGTATATTGGAATAATGTGTAGTGCTAGTATTAATATTTTGCCAATATTCTTCTATAAATACTAGAATTGGGTAAATATATAAATATTGCAGTATTCATATTTTATTTATTATGATTTTTTTTAGTAGCTGTGGTGTTGGGAAAAGTGTTGTAAATACGGTTGGTAGGGGGTCAATGTAGAGAGGACTATAGCAAAGGGATAGTGAAAGCTAAGCTAAGTGATTGGACAAGCTAAACAAAACATGATATTAAAAGTGGGATGGTTAGTCAAATATGCTACCCAGAGATTGGGCAGTAAACCTGGATTTGTATGGTAGTAATTCACAGCCAGGTTTATAATAAGCGAGCATCGGTGTCGAGTCAGTAGTGCTTGTACAGAATAAACAATGATGGCACAATTTCAGTTAGTACCGCCAGAAAAATTTGCCTTTTGAATGCCAAAAAAATAGGACATATGGATTAAAAGCTTTGAACATTTCCGTGCTCCATCGGAGCCAAAAAGAGAGTCAAGCTATCATGCTACGTTATTGTTTGGGCTCAGAGAGAGAATTTGTTGCTGTCTGCGCTGACGAAAGAACAAGCAAGCAAATACAATGCAGTAAAACAAAAATTTTGAATAATTTCTAGGAGCATGCTATATACAGAATGTTTGGTAATAATTGGTACAAACGAAAGGGGTGTGTCGAGGACGATGGAACAAGAAATTATGCTGTAAACATAGTTCTGGAAACCAACAGTTTTCCCAATATGACACTGCATGTTACAACAGGAACGCTATAATACCAGTGTTCCCGAGGATCAACACGTCAACATGCTGCACGTGTGGACGAAGACATTACAAGTGTTTGAAATGGGCGCCGTTCATATGAAGGCTGGCTTCAGCACGTCTTCGCATTGATGCCCGTACACATTTTTGAATATCCCCACACGAAAAAATCAATGTTGCAGCATTATGTTTGTACGTGTCCATACACTACAATGGACCTATGTTTACTAGTATTATGTGCTTGTTTCACTATCCTCGTTACAACCCTTCGTTTGTACCTATAATTACCAAATATACTGTATATTTACACACCTACTTTCAAGGCACTTGCTGGGGCTGCGGTGGCCGAATGTTCAGACAGTTCGCCTCCCACCAAGGCGATCTGGGTTTAATTCCCGGCTGGGTCAGTCAGTCCCCGGATTTTTGCATGTTGGAATTGAGCCAGTCCATTGCGCTGGTCGGTGGGTTTTCTCGGGGATCTCCCGTTTCCCCCGCCCCTTCATTCTCACACTACTCTATACTCGCCTCATCATCTCTCACTCAAAGTTGCCAATTTAATTTACAAAATTCTGGAATGAGCGTAAGCAATCTGAGAGGGCAAGGGTATGATGGGGCTTCTATCGTGTCTGGGAAGTTCAACTGCTTGATGTTTACGTACACTGCTACAATCACTGTCTTGATCTGGCCTGGTACCTACTGTACGAAATATGAGGGACGTTGTTTAACAAACTACCAATTTTGTCCGAGACTTAACGAAACTGTTTGAAATGTAATGTGCAAGATCACTGCCTCCATCTAAATACAGAAGTCTTATTGGCATTGTGCAAAACAAGGTGGATTGAACAGTATGAGGCTTTCATTATATTTGAAGCAATGTTGCTTGCGGTTTTGGCATTTTTGGAAGACTCCATTGACGCATCTATTGGGGATGTATTAAAAAATGCCAATGGTCTCTACCATTCAATTAAAAACTTTCAGTTCATACTATCTTTGCAATGTGCTGTCAGTGTTTTAAAAGTGTACATTACCACTTTCGAGAAAACTGCAGACAGTAAATTTTTATACAAGACAAGCAGACATCATGACATTTGCAACACTGGCTGCTTTGAAAGAAAGAGAGGATCGACGAAGGGTTTAGTAACGATTCTAAAAAATCTTACCTAATTGTAAGAAACCTTAAAATCGACATCTATATTCCAAGACTCAGCAAAAACCAGGTATACAGAGTGAATTTTATAGCTATATCAGACCCCGAAGCATTCTTCAGAATATCAGTTTTTTGTGCCTTTCTTGATCACTTGAGTAAAGAATTCGAAGAACGATTTTCTGAAAACAATACTTTTTAGGAAATTTAAAATGGGTCATTCCTAAATTCAGTGAACAGTTGAACTGTTAACAAATTATAGATATTGCCAAGTGCTACTTGTGTGATTTGCTGGGAAGTTTGGTTGAACTTGTAGGTGAGTTGAAGACATGACAATTTTTGTACCAGAAAAAAATTGGTGGAAGTCCGTCCATGTACGGTTACTGTACCCCTTAACGTCAACAAACATTTAATTTTTCGCCAATATCAAGAGTATTTTGACCGTCTTCACTGCCGTCCCTGTGACTACTGCAACATCAGAACGTTCATTTTCGGCACTGAAGAGGATTAAAATCTATCTTAGATCAACTACGACAGAAGGTAGACTGAATGGTTTGGCGTTGCTAAACGTCCGTGGTGAAACTGTTGTCAAACCTGAAGATGTCATCGTAAAGTTTGCGAGGATGCAATCAAGAAGGACGAGGCTGTCATACCTGTAGATTAGTAATACATTACGTATAGATGTAAAGCAGTATTTATAATACCTGAAATTCAACTGTTCTTCATTTTAAAATTATTGTGTTACTGTACATTATTTTTAACGTGACATTCTTAACTCATATTATTTTCAAATATAGCTTGTAGGCCTAGGCCTTTTCAGCTAGATTCATAAATTAACAAACTACCAAAATAATTCTGCTAACAGCATAAGTGAACAGAGAGTATTATTTAGAATAAATATTTGTAGATCAGCTTTTAATAACAAAAAAAAAAAAAACATGCTTATTCTACTTATAATTTATCAGTAATTTTCTGTGTGCTGAAACATGTTTTCTCAGTGTCTTAGTTTAGTTATTTTAATATAAATTTGTATGTCTTGGTGTGCGTGTTAGCAAAAACTTGTAAATATTTGCAAGAAAGTTTGTAAAAATAATTAAATTCAGCAATGTAAAAAATGTGAAATATTAAAGTCAATAAATCAAAAAGCGACTTATTTTCTGCACAAGAAGTATATTGTGTAGCACTGCTTAGGCCTATACAATCACTGAGAAGCTGGCTGAAATGATTTTTGCAGTTTTGCAGGTCAAATCGCAAGTAACATACGAAACGGCATGGTAAATTTTAGAAATCACATTTATTGATAATTTGAAAATAAATTTACGAAATCCTGTAAGGAGTTTTAGGAAAAAAAACATTGTCAAAAGCTCAACATTTTGCCAACTATGTATTCAACATTTTAATTCTGAAACTGCTAAACAGCACCAATTTACACCCTCGAAATCTAAATTTTTTTTGGTGTAGGACCCCTGAAAAATATGGAGTGACAATGAATAATACAACCCAAATTATTAATATTGTGTGCCTTTCCCCCTCCCTCCTTTTCAAAGACGTTCAAAATACGCCACTGCTATGATCCAACATTGTACTGTATTTGGTAGGTCTACGTGGATCCGGCGATGGGATCGAGTTGAATATTTTGAGATCTTGAGGGCAGGTAAATCTTTATCTCATGATGTTTCCGACCTATTGACTAGCTATCGAGTGGATCCGAAGTAGTTTTCGTAAGTGCCTCATGTGTCGGATGTGCCTGTGTCATAGACGCAACTAAGGGCGGTGCACTAGGTCACGCCCCCCCCCCCCCCCCCACCAAATAAATAACCAACCAAGGTCTTAAAAATTACAATTAATTTAATGTTTAATAATCAGTGATACTGTTACAATTAGAATATTCTATGTTTAGCAATGATACCTGCTAAAATAGCGCAATTTTGCACCTTGAAATCCGAAATTTTCCTGGGGGATGACCCCGGACGCCCCACTTGAAGATGTGGTGGGTACCTTTTATAATATTCGCAGAATAGCCATCCTTCCCCGTCTGAAATTCATAAATTCTGACTACGTTACTGATTACAGGTAAGAGTAGCTTGAGTATAACCGTATTCACAGAATTGTGCTCTCCCCAAATGTCCATTCTAGTTGCGCCTATGTCCTGTGTTGTTTTGTGACTGGATAGGAAGTATGACGTCACAATACCACCATGTCAAATGAGGTGTGACGTTACTCTTTACAGAAGAAAGTCAAATTTATTTGGTAACAATACCAATGTAACAAACATAGGTGTGCACTGCAGTTAACTTTTGGGGGGGGGGGGGCAGTTATATTCAGAGGCAGATACGTTGATCATATCTGGGAAAGTTTAGATTGCAAAATGTAAAATAGAGGCCATTTAAGCAGTAATTGTGTATAAACTTTACATATACCGCTGGTAGAAGTGTTAATATTTAAAAAAAAAATTACGCAATTTTTAGGGGGACATGGAACAAAAAAAAACGTTAAGTTATAACACTAACATTTGTGTCTGTCTTCTGCACTGAACAGTTCACTACACAGACCCGATGTGACGACCAGCAACATCGTGGCACACATTGTACTGACGAATCAAGTTTCTGTACACTCGTACCACCACACCTAGGTGTCCCGGTAATCTCTTGTGCAGCGACCATAACTGGCACCACCAGTTCTTCCTCGGTCTCAACATAGTCTTCATACGACCTCACAGGAAATAGTACAATGTCGTCAAGTCCGGCGATCTTGAGGGCCATGCAACAGGACCACCCGGCCCATAGAAAACAGAAGAAGACCCGGCCTCATCTGCCCTAGTCGGTTAAGATGTTCCCGAACGTCACGTGCATGGTCGTGGAAACAAGGGGGGGGGGGGTAGGTACAGGGGTGAATTGTAACCCCCTCCCCCCTAAAGTTGTGTTTATGAAAACATTTTAACTATAAGATAAAATCTTGCTTTCTATTTTTTTCCTTAATATTTTAGTGACTCTACACGTCCCTGCCCGTACTGTACTGTCAATATCAAATTACATCCTTCCGACTAGGGTGGATATTTACTGCCACCACGGGGGGAAAATGAGGAAGGCCGGAGGTTGTAACTTATATTCTGTCCATCTCCTGCATAAAGGGAGAAATATTTTCAGTGAGTTTTATCATTGCACACGTGTACACTGTGTTTAATAGAGAATTGTGAAATGATCTCCAGGCCGCCTTCTCCATGTAACGTCGAAAATATTTTTGACAACAAATATAGCAAATGATAGATTCATTCTCGAGATACATAAAGGTTTTACGACAATACACCCCGATAGAATTGCGGAATGTAACCCCGGTTTAAATTATGTATCGTTGGTCGTACTTGATTTTCGGATCGTCTGTCTTGTTAGTTTACAAACTAATTCGGAACCCCCCCCCCTGATAATTAACTTATTTTATCCAGTAGATAACGTATTAAACTTTTCAATAGATATTTCCGTACGCACCATTCTGAAACAAACAACACCTCGATATGTCAACTGTGTTATTGGCTAGTCGGAAACAAATTTTTACGTATTTTAGCCCCTTTTTTAAGGCTCAAATCTCGAAAAATCTTAATTATCGTAGACAAACATTTGTATAAGTACACAATTGAACTGAAAATTAGATGGTGACACGCAGTCACAGCTAAATTGACGTTTCATTGGAAAACGTATATCAACTCAGATAGAGGTAATTTATAAATATCGTGACATATTATTTACAGCTATCTATGCAATCATCATGAGCAACTGTATATCTAGAATGACTGAGCGAAGCGTCACAACGGTAATACATGGAGGATCCGGGTATCGAACCAGCCATCCTGTATTCAGTTTGCCATGGCTCCTCTCCCAGCTGCCGTCAGTGGACCAAGTTGTCGCCGACTGAACGTAAAGCCCACTTACCTTACCTTATCCAAGATTGTTTTTGAAAGAACGTCCAGCTGAGGAGGAAAGATAGCTACAACCACATAAAATGTTCCAAAAAGTTGTTTTGGTCTTTACAATAAATAAAAATATTATGGGTCAAACGTACAACGACCGGATAAACAACGAAGAGTGTGAGAAAGACCGCTTAGTATTCCTTGCTTCGATAAGGAGTGAGGAACAGAAACAAATCGTAGAAAGAATAACTGATCTTCAAAGTTAGAATCGCGTTTGGCTGGATGAACTTAGAAAACTACTCGCGGGGCAGTGCGCAAACACCGTAAAATTCGTTGCTAAAAACTAATTTGTACCTTAAAATCTTTATAACATTATGTTACGCATGGACGAGACGAGAAAAATAGCTATTATAGAACCTGCATGTTGCTTTCGGCAATATTTATTCGTGTGGTCTTTATGTTGATGAAGAATTGGAACGGTTTGAGGAACCATACCCGAATTACCGTAGGGGATGACGTGAGAACGAAAATGAATTTTCCGATTTTTATGGAAAAGAGGGTTTAAAGCGGGCCTCTAATGTTTGGAAACAATGTAGAAATCACATATGAGGTATCCTAAACAAGAACAATATTGTTTTCATGTTTAATGTTTTGCTGTGTGGTAGCGTAGTATAGTTTATAGTGTATTGAGATGATGAAGTATTCTTGTGTGAACTGATTGTAGAAACTGCAGACCAATTCCTTGATAAAACATGTAATACTTACGTACCAAATACATATGAAATAAAACAGTCCTTTTATTAAAAAATTTAATTCATGGCAAAATTATTGACTAGCGGAAATTAATTAGGTGATATTCCCTTCATTATAAAAAAAAATAGGCATACTAGTGATATACATCTCTCGTAACTATGATCTTGTACAATATGCTTCTGTATTTAATTGTGTAAGTAAGAAGTCAAGTTATCAGAGCTAAACTAAATTTGTAAAATCACTACGTAAAGGTGATTTATAATCCTGGTGACTTAATAATATGCCTTAGTCGCCATTCGGTAATGTATGGTATAGATCTGAAAGTAATTTGTCTGACACACACACACACGCACACGACGTTGTTGCCGGCTAGTGCCGCGATGTGGGTCGCTGTCTTAGGAGAAGTCTAGACACTTCCTATGCCAGTTATCTTGGAAGCATTTTTAGCGTGGCAGGTTTAATCAAGTTATTTTTCTGTAATAGCTAAAATATTTTAATCTTGCCTGGCGAAAATGAAGTGGATACGAAACGGCAATGAAGCGGACAAACAACGACGGAATTGAAAAGCGGACATCAAGCAGAAATGAACCGTAAGATATTTTAAGCGGAAACAAAGCACAAGTAAAGTGGAAACCAAGCGGAAACGAAGAAGGGATAAAGTGGAAAGTAAGTTGAAAATATGGGTGTGGAACCACTGGAGAAAGCGTATAGATGCAAGGTACCATACTTGTGTTAAAATATGGACAGCAAGACAGTTTGGTTATCGGTACGGCTCTGGACAGTTCCTTCAACAATAGGTTCTGTAGAAGAAACAAAGAGCCTTGTTGCTTTTACAAACCAGATGGTAACTTCTACAGAACAGGTTGTTGAAGGAACTGTCCAGAGAAGCACCAACAACCAAACTGGTTTGTTGTCCCTATTTAAACACAAGTATGGTCCCTGCGACTGTTCTTTTTTCAGTGAATTAAGTGGGAAAAGTTTAAGTAGATATGGAGCAGATATGTAGAAACGAAACGAATATGATGTGGATAAGAAGTAGAAACGAAGCTGTAAAATTAACTTAATATAAAGGATCAGTACAATGTGAGTATTATTTGAGTGGGTGTTGAGAGCCAATGAGGGTGAGTTATGGCAGTAACCTTAACTAGCAACGTGCCCTAGGAAAGTGCATCTGTGGCGCGACGTCAGACTGTCGCTGTGCAAACTCACGAGAAATATGCAACTTAGAATATCATCTTGAGCCAAGGTGTCGTGTCGCGCCTTAGTAGTTTCTAGCACATGAAATATTTAGTATTTCAGAGCACTACTGTTGGTACATAAATTACAGCTTTAAACTACAGTGAAAGTCAATTTATGAATCAAAATAAGAACAATCATAGAAGATAATGTTGTACCAACATTATAAGCAAATATTTTGCCGTGGTTTCACATTATCTATTGAGTCCCAATCAAATGTGTGAAACTTCTGCGTCAGAAGTTGTGTCCAACAAATACATTACTATATAAAAATATTTGCAGAATAATTTGGCGAATACTTCGGTGCAGGATTCATCTGTTTTGAATTTTTGTATTTCGGCGTCCAGAAACCTAACATTTTGGAATAGTTTATTTAGCAATGATTAATGTATTACGTACTCTGCATTAATCCTTGTCATAATGTACTAATTCGTCAGCGAATTCATACAAGGGGTGTTATAATAGGTAGTCAGAGACACCAATCAAACTCTAGTGTGTATAGTTTATAAAATATTTATTAATGCAGAGGTTGTTTGTAGGATGTGGCCGGTAGCAGAGACGGAACAGAGAGACTCGCTGAGGAGGTCTTCTTGTGACACATAGTAGTGTAGGGTTGTCAGCAATGTCTACTGGACACTCAGGATGATCAGTGGGCCCAGGCACCAGCCCAGCCTCCAACCCAGGTTCTGGTCCATGGAGAGGCCCACCTGCGAGCCCAAGGAGAAGCCCAGGATCCTGTCCAGGGATAGGCCCAAGGAGATGCTGGAGCCACTACTCCCCCGGCCCACAGGATGCCACTTCTCTTGTCCCTCACCTGGTTGTCCTCAGCCAACACCACTGCTGCCACCACCAGCATCAGCACTGCCTGCAACATTCACTCTCAGCTCAGCGAGTACAGTCATGCAGAATGTCGCCACTTCTACTCCCACGACGCTGCGTGCAATTCTTACCAAAGCTTTCAGTTTTACTACAATGTTTGCTTGTGTGCTGTAAATATTAACTGTAATCTTCTCAGTGTCTTTGAATGTTTCTTGCAAAGGGACAATATTACGTACTTTACTATTGTGGACATACGCTATTGCGATGTATGTCATCCTGTCATCCCAGAAATCTTAGAATACGACTAAGAAAAACAAACAACGGAAAATATAAAAGGCTAGTTTTATGTCCATTACTGTATTCGTCCCAGTATTGTATGTGCTGCCTTAGTTGTGAAGTCCTGAATTTTAGAGATTATTTTGTGTTTTGACTTTTCTTTTTGGTTGTTTATTATTATTATTTATCTCTTTATTTGTTGTTGTCTAATTCCATTTATGTTCTGTTGTTTTGGTTTATGGATGTGTTCTCTACAGGTAACTAGGCTTGTTTTCTCATTTTTTCGTTTTTCGTTGTGTGTTTTTCCTTAGTCTCAATCTAATGTTTCTGGGACGACATAATATTGCAATGACGTATGTCCCCATTAGTGGAGTACGTAATATTTTCACATTCAATAGTAGAACAAAAATTCTTTAAAACAAAAATTTGATTTTCGATAACTCTTAAAAATAATACAGACTTTTCCTTATTCGTTGTCAAATGTTGTATTAATTCCCGCCCTCTCCTCCTACGGGTATATGAGAAATGTTTGTAACATTGGACAATGGCAGTTAATGTTGATATTGTCGGCGACGTGAGAGAACCCCCAGTATCACCTCTAGATAGTGTTCTAAATCAACTGGCCACATGTGTCGTGACAAACTGCCGTACACACTCAGCACCATAAATGCCAAACTTACACTCATTTTACATAAACAAAAATATGTTTAAATCGTTACATTTCTACATCTGTTACAATTTACAGGAACGTGTCTTAGCTTAGGTCTGTAGCAATCATTACATTATTTAATGTAGCATTATATATATATATATATAGTTTCTTATTGTTGTTTATTAGGAAGATGTTTTTAAACATACACGCCGCCGTTTAATCTTTCCCTTACACGCAAGCCATAAATGCATTTAAATTTTGTTACAAAGGGGGAATAAATTTCAAATTATTATCTTTCTAAAACTTTTCCAGTTACTGTTTCTTCATTTGTAGAATTTCTTAATCTTGTATGTGATTGGTCAGCAACATTTTATAACATAAAAAGAAAAGCCTATAACGCTGCTAACATACTAACAACTAGTGTACGTCAGTACAGTACTGCGACTGCCTGAGAGGAGGGGGAGGGGTGGTGATCAGCAAATACTGCACCTGCCTGTCATCTAGGATGTCCTGACCTGAATCCAACAGGAACTTTTGATATTTCGTTTCTCATATCTGTCCCAGTACGGTTAGAAAAAAGTGAAAGAAATAGTGGAAATCCTAAATAGAAAAATATATCTCATAACACGTTAGCACATAGCGTCTTATAAGATTTGACGAAGATTTGTCAAATGTTTGTTGACAAATAACACATGTTCATAAATGGCGTACTGTAACTTAGAGGAAGTGGATGAACACAAATAAGGAATGAAGAAGGTAAGATATGTACGGTACGTTTTATACTGAAGCCTATCAGAGACTCAGTTGTAAGGTAGTACGGCAACTTCTTGTCATATTCATCGCACAGATGTAATGGTGAATCGTCTGCTGGAAACTCGCCCTGGCAGTTCTTGGATATGAATACTAAATATCGTCGTTGTCAGCATTGGACTTTATATGAACGATCAATACGACCCGGTGTTGATTTCAACAACTAAAACACGTTTGGACAAAAAGTAGACAACAACTGAGTTAACTTATTGTTCCTTGTTCGTCACGACTTGGTTGCAGGATTTCTATGTGCGAGTAAACTTCATGACAGGTTTAGTTTCAGAACACTTCCGCACACTTCATGTGTGTTTATGGACTGAGGCATGCTGGGACCTTCGACACACAGCCTGTATTCACGGAAGGAGATGTCACGTGTGGAGCCGGTTACAAGCAAAGTATGTTCAAATAAAGGTTCGCCAACTAGTGGACGACTAAAAAAATCCTCACAGTGATATGACGTCCTGTAAATTCTTTATAACTCAAAATAATTACTATCATAAACGTTTAATACTCATTTTAACTAATCACATTTCAATATTTTTCCTAAATTTATGATGAAATGCTTCTTCCATGTTACAAATCTGAAATATATGGGCTGCTCGTAACATTGGGAATATGACAACACAACTTCAGAACGAAAGTATAGACTCGCTCTTGAAGAAAAAAGCGTATTGTGGGCTGTCTTATAGATGTGAAGTACGTGAAGGAGAGAGCATTAATAAACAGGATGTGTCAATGTTCCCCGCCCTGTGGCTTCCAGGACAGGCAGGGACAGACTGTGATACCTCACAGATACAGCATGTCTAGCTTGTAAGTTGAGGACAATACTGTGAAGTGTGTAGCTTCAGTAGAGCTCCCAGTGTCTAGTTGTTTCTAGACATAGATGAGGGCAAGGAACTTAAACTGTATCGTAGTGAAGACAGAGTAATCAATGCTTTCTTGGAATTATTTAAATCGAAAGATTTGATCTGTTGCTAATCTCAAATATCTTAAGAGCCCTAAAAATGAGAAAGATTTTTATTCCATTTATACGCTAATTAATTTATTACATCAATTGTTGCAAGAAACCAGGTTGAAGACACAACTGCACTTGCAAAAATGACGAGGTCAACTCTACCTTGAGTTGTGCCGATATTATTGGCTGCAAGGACACCAATAAAAGCAGAGTTTTCAACGCCAAGTGCTATTGCCACTTGTAAAATACATGCGCAGTTGAGACAATGCTCTCTTCTTCCCACTGCTTTCGAGATAGTTATTTGTTAAGCCTAGCGAGAACCGATATCAAAAATCAGTTTGGCAGTTATGTTTCAAATGTTTTCATCTGTCGACTCATTTTCCCAAGACATTAACAATTATGGTTTTATCTAATTATGTGATTAACGAACATTTTGTTAGTTAACTTATTAGTCGGAATCGTATAATTTATTCTATTGAAAGCAATAGCCATTACGGCAAGGGCAATTTAAACAAAATTGTCGAACTAATTTGTTATATCTGTTCTCGTTTAACTTTTAAAAATTAATTATAAGTAAATACAGCATAAGTAGGAGATAACGGCCTTAAACACTGGATTGACCTTGAGTGCAGCTCATCTAATAAATTATCTTTCTGTTGAAAAAAAATAGCTGGTGTGTCTTCTTTGACCCTCATTCAGGAAGGAAAGTGTCGATACTCCCACTACTTCCAGTTCCGGCTCTCTACTTCCTGTGCAATGATGTGTTTAGACAACGAATACTGTAGTAGATAAGTGAGGTTAGGAAGTGTGTAAGACTAGAGATATGCACTTACCAGGACCTTCATGTCTGAGGAGGGAGGTTGTTCAGCTTGCTGTAGATGAACTGATGTACACGGAAGGTGTGCAGGTCTTATATACTATATTGACAACGTGTTAGTTATGATGATTGGTGCCAGGAGACATGTTGCCACGCCACACCTACGTCCAGCAGACAGGTTGTGCGACAAACAGCCGTGCCTCCTATATTATCCACGTCACTAACACTATAGCCATGTTCACCTTCACACACGTGCTTTATTTACTTTGCTTTCTCTCTGTGTTGTTGTTCCATGTTATAAATATATTAACAGTCGAGTTCTAATATGTTACAACTTGCTGGTAGTTATACGTGGGCTTGTCTCGTCCACAGCGAGGACATGTCACACAACTTGCTACAATGACAGCAGCTGGGAGAGGAATCGGCCATGGCCTTTGTAGAGGAACCATCCCAGCATTTGCCTGGAGCGATTTCGTGAAACCACGGAAATTGTTTTTTTTTATTTACTATGTTTTTAAAACACATAATTGCCAAATTTCACGCACAGAAGACTTAAAAAGTAGTAAATAATACACTAAAAACAATATTATGCACCCTGTTTTTAAAACTGCCAAAAAAGTACAAAGTATTTTCTGCTATGGTAATACTTGTAAGGTTCAAACTGAAAACATGGGTCGCATGCAATACATCACAGTAAGACGGGTAGTTAGTAGTTGTCGCTGAGAAAACTGGCATAATAGTTCGTATCATTTTCAGTGCAATACAATTGTTAGTGACTTAGGCGAACTATTCCGGCGTCCGTTATCTATCGCATGCTTCCACGTTTGTTTTAAATCTTACAAGTATTTTCACTGAAGAGATTATTTTTGTAATTTTTAGTCCATTTTAAAAACGTTGTAACTTATGTTAATATTTTTAATTTATTTAATATTATTTAGGCTAACCGTGGCCTAAAATAGTTTGTCCCAAAACCTAGTATTCGTTTACGGTAAGCGATTTGAAGGATAATAATAATAATAATAATAATAATAATAATAATAATAATAATAATAATAATAACAATAATTGGAACTTCATAAGCGTACGTCTTATTGTAGTAATGTTGTCCCTGTAATTTGGGGACTGTTACTTCAGGAACTAAGACAGCCAGCAAGGAAGCCAACTGTACAGAACATACTATCAACAAATGTTTCTGTAAGGCCGTGGCCCAAAGGGATCTAGGAAACTTTATGGAAAATATAACGGCATGACAAACGAGTCTGTGATCTCCAATATCTCAAATACGAATTAACATTACACAATACTGACTCTGTCAGATATTAAGAACTACACCTGTGTTATGTACTGCGCATATTTCTTATGTTGGAAACGACATTACCGACATTTTGTAAACCCCGAAACTAACTATTCAGATTAGATTTATTTGCGCTAATGAGGAAGTTATACTGTAATTAGTGTGTTGTAATAATTAAATAATTTCTACTGACTCTGCACCAGTGTCATGCTCTTGTATCGCAACAAGTACTGTGTGTGTGTGTGTGTGTGTGTTAGTCTCAATCGTCTGTGAAGCACACGAGCAGCAGGCAGCATACACGAGCCAATGATAGTATGGAAAGATGTGTGTTGTACTGTACTTGTCTAGTTACAGTGTTGATCTTAAGTGTGATGTACGAGCAACACCTCCTCAACAGTATTGTTGGCGGAAGGACGTACAGAGCTAGTTGCAATACTGATGTTGTTGTTGTGAAGAATGTGTCATGTAAGTGTCCTTGGAGGCAGGTAGTTGGCGAGGTTATCGTGTCTATTATAAGTAGTGTGTATTGTCTAGGTAAGGCGTGGCTTCTAAGTGTTCCAGTCTGCCTACACACACACACACGTGCCGAGCCACTGGATGCAACTGCAACATCATACATGAGGGTTCGATGCACGAATTGTATTATCAAAATGTTCTGTTCGACAAAGCAACTGCTTGACATGAATAATGATGGAATCATTCTTTAACTTGTCGTGCAGAATAATTGCAAGAGAAATCATGAAAGTTAACCTATAATTCTCCTTCAGTGGTTCTGCGTGACAAATTAATAATTTAATTAAATATTCCATTATTTTTTATTTCAAGCAGTTTACCAAGTATATATCACATGCTTTGTCGAAGAGACAATTTCGATAATACAGTTTGAATAAATGTTATGGTTCAAAATATGAAAATACAATACAATTGCGTAACATTCCAAGAACATTTCAGGTTACTCTTCTAGTTCCTGTCCTTGTATCAAGCCGTGTGTTATGAGACAAGAACAATTAGCGGGCTGACTGGCTTGTAGGATAGTCTCCAAGAATATATGTACTGAAGTAGGCAACAATAGCTTATTGGCACTAGCTGGCACGGTGATAACACACGATTGGACGTGTGTTCAGTTGCTGCTTTATTATTGGCTGACAGTATTGTTTGTATGCGGGGATGACAATGTCAGATAAACAACTGAAAGAATTGTGCAAATTGCTTGTATCAACCCGTAGCACTACAACTACCATATTCTCATTTAACCAAGACCTACATGCATCGTGAGTCAGCCTGTACAGCACAAACACGCAATGAAGAATATAGACACAAAGAAAACAACAAGTACAGTACAGTTTAGTATATTTGAAATGTTCAACGCCTTGTTGACTGCGCGTTAGAGAAGGAATCGTTACTTCACACAGACAAGAAGCAGGAAAGATATCGCTACGCTCTATATTTAGGAAGACTAGTGTAGTTTCAGAAAACAATAGATAGAGACACTGGTATATCGCGGGAAAAGTTGATTGTTTGCTAGGCTCCGACATGCTATGTATAACACTGAAGGTTTTGTATCGATATTGGCTATGGTTTATATGAAGCACTAAGTCCCTCTTCAACAGACCCAATTAGAACTGTACAGTTGAAACACAGAACGTGTGTGATTTGCCAGAAAACTGTTCACACGTGTCACGATTGAGATACTATAGTTTATTGGAGACTATGTTAAATATTTTCGCGATTTTCCAGTTTCTCTAACAATAGACTATCGAAATATCAGGATGTCTGGGCTGAAGCCGAAGCCAGGTACTCCAGGATTAAGTACAAGCAAACACACACACACACACACTCTCTCTCTCTCTCTCTCATGATGATGCCGAAGAAGAAAATGGAAATAAATTACGAATAATGGGTTTAAATCACTGACACAAATCTACTTTTTATAAAATTAACAGCATAAATGCAGATGCATAAAAAGTTTTCCAATTTTTTGTACAGTGTAACGTATGATTCAAATGGAATACGGAATCTGCATACGTAACATTATAGTACGTACAAGTTTTTTAAGTGAGCCATTCCGCAGATACTGTGACATTATGTCAGTATGCATACTCCATATACACTTCCAGTTGACTGAATATTAGTGATGTCACACTGAGAGTGCAGTGTACATTGTACAACACGACCTGTGCCGCGTAAATAAATTACTGAGATAACTGAAATGTTGGTTAAAATGTAGACCACTGCATAGCAGATATATTGCAAGGAAACGTATTGTTTAAAGTATTTATTTACAGTAACCCTAAATTTGGGGAGCCTTCAAAAACGTGTATCGATACTATTTACAGCAAAGTTAACTGTAGCTTTATGTTTCAAAAATATTTTTGTTTTATTTTCTTCGTAGAAGAAACTGTAACACTTTGGGTTCACAATCAGCAATCAGCAAGCTTTGGGTTCGATTCTCGGCTCCAGCCATCCTCCTTTTTCGGTTTTTCACGGCTTCCCAAAATTACTTCATGTAAATTCTGGAATGGCGGATTCGTCTTCCAATTCCTGTCGTAATATCAAACTGTGTCACCGTACCTAATAAACAAGACGTAAAGCACAGTTACCTTACTGTCCATATCGTATAATAATTCAATATTCTGACATACCATGAACTATGTATACGATCACATTGTGTATCCTTCCACCATCTTGTGCTTTCCAGCTGACGATCAAAATATGTCAACAGTTAATATAAGGTGTTGTGATGTACTTTTGGTTATTTTTAGATCTCAGACTAGCGGGCAATTCGTTTTCAATACTGACTGTACATTAATCTTACTAAGGTTAAGTGGCTGTGTTAATGGAAAATTATTTCATATCACAATAGTGAATAGCCTACTCTACAGATGCTAAGGTAACATATTCATTCAAGATTGAAGATCATTAATCGTAGTAGGTATGCTCGGAGTTGTTGTAACATTTAAGAACACTACAAAAAACATGTATGGGTAACATATAGTAATTGTAACTTCTGTTTTTTTATGCTTCGACACCCAAAAAGTTTAAATAATAGTAGCTTATTTGGTCACAACAAATTGCAGTTGCAAGAGTATATGACAGCAAAAGAAAACATCTTTAAACTAAAATAAAAAGGAAAATAATAAATTCAAGAATTATTACAATTATTTTTCTTGTGGCCTTCAATTTGATTCTGCACCATTAGATCTTAAAGCAGGATATTTAAGTTTCAAGTAGCAGACTATAAAAAAAACTTACCTTTCGTGGTAGGGCCAACCTTCGAAATTAGAAAAAAATGTAATATCAGTGTTATTATAACATATCGTATCTCTCACAATACTATTAAAAACTTGTAAATATATTTCTTGTAGACTACGAAGCAAAAATGTACACTTTCATTACCTAAGAGGAAATAATATATCAACATAAAGCGTAAGTACATAATAATAAACAAACCTGGATAGACCTAATTGCCCAGATCAGCTTTAAAACATTTTGGTAATACATAGGATTAAACAAGTATACTTTAATGTTCGGGAGATACCTACACAGGCCTAACTTTTCTGTCCTTGTCTTTTGGTAATATGTAAGCCTATATATTTGCTGCCGACAGGCACAGAATTTCACGTGAACTTGGTATTAAATGATACAACTTACTTGCTTAAAAAACTTTCGTACAAAAGAATTTATTGCGTCGGCGCCTCATAAAAAGCACGTACGTTTATATATAAGTTTGTGTGTGTTTATTTATTTATTTATTATCTGACTACAAAACCCGTGTTACCAACAGATTTTGTTAAAATAAATTAAAGGTAACGTTATTTTATTTTTATCTGTTGTACTTTTTTCTGACCAGATTACGTGTTTTTGTAAACATGCCTAGCCAAGCTGCCGAGCTATTGTTGTCAAGGCTGAACGTTTTTCCAGTTCCTGTCTTCAGAAACACGTCTTAATATCCCGTTGTCTTTGGCGATGTTAATTCCCGCGCTGCAATGGGCGCGCAGAATATTAAAATAACACCTTGTAAGAATCACAAACTCACGATAAGCCTCAGTTCACAACATGACCGTCCTTTGTTTTGGTTGCCGGTACAGGTCGACTAATAATGGTGCGGTTGTTTGTAAAATAGTTATAGAAATTACATAACTTGGGTAGAATAAAATAGCTAACTGACTAACGCTGGATACGAGGCCATGTTGTTATATTACGGTTCTTCCTAATTGCTTACATATTTTTTTCGAACAATACACGCTATTTCCATCATCAGCGATAGAGGTTAACCGATCAGGGCTGCCACTACAGCTTCATCAGGTCATACGATCACGTCCTGTTTTAAATGGTATGTTATTCTGCCACGTGTTTGGCACGTGTTACAAATATTGGTAGCATCGCATGTTTCTGCTCTCTAATTATAAGATTTGAATAATGTCTGCGCTATATTTCTTTGTCGCAAGTGGAACAGACTCAAATATTTACTTTGTAAAGACATCAGTTTTACTGTGCACTAGAAGCAAAGCCATTGTTGATATGTGTGGACAATGAATCATTAGTGTGCATCATGTGATGTATGTCCTCTCTCTCACACCTGATTGGACCAATGAGCGTTCAGACACATGTTACACAATGCTACATCATCTAATTTATTCGTGTTTGGTTTATTATCAGAATGACGAACACAATACCATATACACATGTTTCAGCTGCCTGGGACATACCAGTTTCGTTTACAACTGCTACGATATGTACACAGAATACTAGCAACAAACTCATCTGCGACTTTACCAGTATTGTACTTGTTGTCGAATGTCCACCATAGTATGTACGCTGCACACATCACATGGATGTTCGCAGGGTTGCCTATGCTCTAGGCTCTGTATGTCTGCGCGAATATTCACACGTGTTTTGAGCATAAACGGTACATTATAGACATTAGCAACAAGAGGGCCGTTTTTGTTACACAGGTCTCATTTTTCAATTAACCATCTTCAAATGTTCGGAAATGCGCATGGTAAAAAAGTTATATGCAATTAGAGGCTAGCCACCCCTGTTATTTTCATAAGGGTGGAAGGTATCAAGTTGTGTTTGCTGTTGATTTGAAGGTGCCAACAGCATTAAGAAATGTTGAAAATATTGTTTTTTATGTCATTTAGTTATCTATATTTGGGAAAATACGATTATAAATTTTGATATTGAAAGATTCATTACACCATTAATATAAAGTTTAGGCGGAGAATGCAAAATATAATTTGTGCTTGTCCTTCATAAGGAATCACCTGTCGGAGTGTGTCGGTGTTGCTCAGTAACATCCTTTATAAAAGTTTTGTTTTGTTTGTAATTTTTATGGTGGACGTGGTGTGAAAATTAAACAAACAAATATTTTTGTGTCTACTCGCACTTGTTTTGTAGCAGAAGGAAAGTTGTTTTGAAAGTAATATATTTTTAAGAAAAAAAAACGTTATCTGAAATATCATAGGTGATTGTTTTAAGCACTGTTAAAATTAAACAATACTAAGGTTTTCATCGACAGAGTAAAATCACATATATGTACTTCAGCATAAAGAGAGCAGTTTAGAAAATCTAGTTGTTTTTAATTTCAAATATAATTATTCGTTTCCTGCTAGGTTGTACCACACTAAAAATAATGCGTACAAGGTAAAATAAATCATATTTTTATTATTCTACACAAGCTGATCGTCAAAAGTTCTCAGTTAATCGCGAAGTGCATATATCGTTTTTAATAAATAAACTGTCGAGTATTTACTTTAGTTTACAAATAGTAGCGTTTTGTCTATTAAATAAAAAAAACTTATAACTTTTAAGGGAGTGGGGGAATCACTTCCCCTGGCATATTGACTCACTGACTGGCAGTAACGTTCTATAGTAACTCACAGAGTAACTTTTATTAACACACCACTAGAATTGTTCTGTATAAATGTAGGTTAAGACAAGGGCATCACTGCTTGGTGTGAAGTAAGTGCTGAGCAGACACACAGCAGGTTGTATATGGAGGTGTGGCAGCATACAGCTGACGAGATTGCAGTTGCCGTGCAGTTGCCGGGGACAAGCCTCGTGTCTGCACGACCTCGAGCCACGCCCTCTCTCTGGAGGTTGCAGGTTCGAGTCCCCTGCCTATAGTTGTGTTGGAGCATGTCCAGGCAGACCCTGGCAACTCCAGGTACATACACCAAGCAATAGAGTGAGAAAACACTGTTGCTCACTGAAGCAACGTGACTGTGTTTAATATACAACCAAGCTTGTATCATCGTAGGTAACTGAATTTTACATCTCGTCCACAGCGAGTTCATCAGAGACGGTGACGCACAACTTCAATGGCGTAGAAAAAAAAAGGGGAGGGAGGTTCCAGGTTCAACACCCCCCCCCCCCCACCCAAATATGAAGAACAAGAAAATTGAACCATTCAATTTATAATTTATGTATAAATTTCGTACCTATGTATCACAATTTCTCTAGATTAATACTAGTAAACTAGTAAATCTGTTAGGGAGCATTCAGAGCAACTATTAGTAATATCCTTCACTCAAACATTTTTCATCTTTAAAAAAAACTTAATATTACTACCACTGATATATTCAACTTTTCGATACAAAACTGCTTTTAAAATAGCACCATTTTGCACCTTGATTCCAAATTTTTCTGAGGGAGGACCCCCGGACCCCCCGCTTTGACTGTTGTGATCGGTGTTCCTATAAAATTCACCATTTGAAAAAAAAAAAAAAACATATCCTAGCTACGCCACTGCACAACTCCATACAGCTGGGAGAGGAGTCGGCCATGGCCTTTGTTAAGGAGCCTTCGTAGCACTCGCCTGGAGCCATCTTGGGAAACAATGGGAAACTGAAATCAGGATGGTCGGAGCCGCGGATCGAACCCAGATCCTCCCGGATGCGAGTGCAGCGTGTTACCGTTACGTCAACCCCCTCAGTCTGTGTCATGTGGTATCATATCAACACGTTTATATTAGTAACTTTCAATATTGATACTTCGGCAAGACATTGTTTATCCATTACGTGATGACATTTGTTTGAATATACTTGGCGTGTTTACATTAATATTTATTTGAATGTGTTGTCAGTTACGCTTTCAAAGACAATATTCACATCCATATAAATACATTTGTAACATTTACTTAATTTCAAGTTGTCCTTTGCCATACAATGTTCTCCCAAAAAATGCAGTTGATCGCTTACATGTGGTCTACCAACAACATAAATACAAGTTTCAAGTGTTTTTCGAAGGTTGGCATTAAAGTATTAAACCTACTTTGGCAAACAAATGAGTAACATTCCATTTGTAAAGTAGGGTGGCAACTACATTCTGGTACAGTAGTTTGTTCCAGGCATAGACAACTGAGAGTTATTGCAAGATGCACCCGTGCTTGCTCAGTGCTGTACACTCTGGATGAGTGAGACGAACTAAACATACTGCAGCCACTCACAAGTACAGGCCTGGACTGGCACTAACTTGTTTACTTCCTAAGTCAGTCAAGTTTGTGCGGTGCAGGAGTTACATATCTACAGTATCACGAAGCTCAGTGTGTTCGCGAACGGTGGGGAGGGTTCTGAGTGTTGGCCTCTTCGCTTAGTAACAGTGTCTCCCTCCACCCCTGCTACTGTCACAAACCTCCACGTGGTCAGCGCAGTATGTGCTTGCACTACGGCTAACAGAGTGAGACTGAAGACCGGACAAGTGGTGGCTCCCCTTGTGCATGAGGGCAGGTAGTTTCCAGAAGCTTGTATGGAAGCTCCAGTCTGCTATGCAACCTACGAGCAGATGGCATGTCCTCACTGAGGCACGCAGTAGTGTCCTGCGGTGCGGCTCTCGAGCAATGTTGATCTGGAGAAGGAGTTCTCGAGCCCTGGAAGGTGGACACCTGTTCAGGTGAAAACTCGGATGCGTGTTGTTTCGCAGGTACTCAGGGGATCTGTATGAAGCCCTAGCCTTGTGCTCAGCCTATCACGGGTTGGACTCTGAGTGTTAGTGGTGTATGAACTCCTGCTAGGGAGCACACTTACAGGGTGAGTCCTTGGTTCCTGGTCTGGTCCGCCTAATTGGACTCGTCCACGAAGCGGTTTCATACAGGTGGGTAGCCTCGCCCTCAGCGAGGTGGATCAGCTAACCTGTGAGTGCTTTGTTGCTAGGTGAGATGATTCTTACTACTGTCCACTGCGATTGGTAGGAGCGTATCTCCTTCTGTCAGGTGCATTCAACTGCTGCCGTCTTGCTATATGCGGATATGTATTAGTGGCATAGTGAGCCCTGTCACATCTTGTCTGGGACACACCGGATAGTGGTGCACATGTGTGTAATAACAACTGACTTCCCTACTCCTGTTACAATTGTGCAGGGAGGGGTGAGTGATGTGAGAACTGTTGGTTCAAGCATGAATCTAAAGTAGCAAGGATGAAGTTCGATTAAGTTAGAGAAGAAGCCTTCATGGTTGTTGTATTATGATGATAACATATGATTTAAATACTATCTTTTTTTTTTTTTTCATAAAAGTTTGTTCTTGCGGAAAATAAAAAAAAAATATTTCCTGTCCAAAATTATTAAATGAAAATCCTTCTTTTTAAGATAATCTTGATTTTTCTTCAATTAAATTTCTTAAAAGGCGCCCTTAACAATACAACCATATTTAATTGCATTGTTTTCACCTAAAACTAACTACATAAGTAAATTTACTTTTACCATTTACAACAAAAACCAATATTTTAATAAACTCCAGTTGTAGCAAAATCTACCAATATTTGTTCAAAATATATCTTCATTTCTTCTTCTTTTATTTTTTGTTCTGTCTCGAAAATATTTTTGTATTCTTCTTTTAATTCCAGAATATTGTCAAAATATTTCAGCTTTCTTTGTTGTATACTTAAATTTTCAAATTCTTGTTCTCTCTTTTTTTTTTTTTTTTTAATTGTAAATATGCTGTATTAATTACTTTTTATTTCTTTTATAGCATAAGGAAAACTTTTGTGGGAAATATTTATTCTTTTCAATGAAACAAATGGAATAATATTATTTCGTTTTGTTAAACCTAATTCTTCTAAATTTATATTTCCTGATATAGTAGAAATTAAGCTGTGGGATTTAGAAACATATGTTTCACCAGATTTTATAAAACAAGTTTGGTTTACAGAAATTATAATCTCTGTTTATTTGAAAATTTATATGCAGTCAATAGGCAAATAATTAAAACGAAATGATGATCAAACAAATTTTACTAATTTTTCTCTTTCTTCTTTATCTTCTGTTAATGTTATTTGTATTGCTGTTAATTTTGTTAGTATTTTTACTACCCCAATAATCATATTGTAATATTATTTTTATAAACAAGACAACTACTTCGTAAAGAATTTGTTAATTACTCCCACATTTCCCAAAATACTTGCTACTTTATTTTATTACGAAGAAACTGTTATTGGATTTAATTCTTGTATTCCTTGGAAATTTTCATCGGTATAGTTATAAATTGCTGCCTCTAATCTTATAATTCCAATATTTTTAGCTAAAACAGAAGAAAATGTTTCTTTTCATCTTATATCAAGGCAATTTATAAAATTTATAATATGGTTTTCTATTTGTTTATTAATTTCAGGGCTTGTTAATTGGCCAATGAATTTATTGTACATTTCTAACCTAGAACTAGATTTAACCCATGTTAAACAATATTTTCAACACAATTATTATTTTTAACAATTCTGTTTTATTTTATTATCCTTCTTGTATACGAAAATTAAAATTATTTGTCAAATTTTTAATATCATCTTCATTGTTACAAATACCAGCAGAATCTTGTGTTACACCTAAATCCAACAAGTAATAAAGTTATTTTGCTACGTATTTAAACATTTCTAGTAATTCTTGTAATAATACTTCTAATTTAACATCTGTTACTTCTATTTTGCAAGGAATAGCAACAGGACGTTTATATTTTTGCTTTATAATATATATTTCTTTATTAATTATTTGTTTAACTCCATAAATTGTTTGTAAATAAGAATTTAATAAATGACGAAGTTTTGCTTTAACGCCGTGACTTGCTAACCCAAATTTAGAAAACTTAGATCTTAAAATACTATTAAAACAACCGCAGACTTCTTAAATTTTTTACAAGAAATTTACTATTTTTCATTTATTCTTTACAATGTATAAAATCTGTTATTTTAACCACCATATTACTGTCGCAAAAAGACTGGTATCTGGAGAAGGTGTTCTAGACCCCTGGAAGGTGGACACCTACTCGGGTGAAAACTTGGATGCATGGTATATCAAATAGTGGTAACAAAGTTTAGAACTAGAGTAGTTGAAATTTCAGAAAATTTTGTGAAGTATTTGTACCTGACAGGTATACTCAAAAATTCACAGGTCAAGTTTTAAAAGATGTAAATAGTGGAAATGTGAGTTTTATTTATAATGGAATGAAATACTAGGGTAATAAATGAATATATGTAATTTTGTTCCTTAAAATCTAAAACTATTTTTTATAATACATTTTAAAATTTTTAAAATTCTAATTGTTTTCACCTCCAATAGGGGATGATCAATTTAGTCAACCTATATTTTTTAATTCTAATTATTTTCACATTTTCTGTTAAAATCTCAAATACAGGCATTCATATTTTTCTGTTCAAATGTATAAAAACTTAACATTTTTTTAAATATTAATGATTTACACTTCTTAAATATTAACGTGTTTCTTCTCCTTTATGGCGATTTTGTACAAATGTTTTGATAAGAAATTTGTGAAAAAATTGCCTTTATGTTTCGATAATTCTTGGAATTAGTTTTTTTTGTGTAGTTTTGAACCCGAACATACAAATATACTCAACTAATTTATAATATGAACATACTTGTAACATTTAAAACGAAGGAAAGTGGGGTGCGTGCAATACATCATTAATACGAGAATATAATTCACTAACAATTTATTGCACTGCAAATGAAATGAACTGTTGTGTGAGTTATCTCTGCTGCAGCAACTAACTCTCCACACTCCTTGCTATTAGAGCGCCATGTTCCCCGTTTTAATATCAAGTGTTTCCTCAGGATTAATTATTTTATACTTTTTAGTCATTGTTAATAACGCAGTACGTTCATTGTATGAACAATTATATTCTGCTTATGACATTTTCAAAACTATTTTAAACAAGCAAAATTTGCACAGAACAAACAGACAAGAAACCGAGTTAATATAACCTGGTAGGATATCGTCTAGTCGCTGTAGGTGAGATGATAGTCGGTGTTCTGCCCGACTGCAGCTGTATTTGCTATCTTTGTTATTACAAAGAAAATAATAGTAAAAACTTAATTTGATAATATCTTACGTTCGTATGAAAATTGCAATATCGAAAAGGTATGCCTGATATTTGGTAAATGTTTACAATAAATAGGTAACAATATGGCAATGTCAGCATGTCAAACTGCATTACCTCTTAGCGGTAATATTTGGAAAGTCAGTTCAGCCACCTAGGCCAAAGTTCGTCACCATCTACAATGACATATGTCATGTTAGGGCACGCCCGGAAATGTTAGCTACTGTATTCAGTACAAGTACAAGCGACAACAGCCATTTAACATCAACTACAGGTAGAATGAAGTGTTTAACGTCTTATCGTCCACAGACAAGTTATTGGAAATGAAGTCAGCGAAACAGGATCGGGATAGAAGCGACCATGACCAATATTGGGCATTCGTCTGGGTGATTTAGGACAATCGTGGAAAAGCGAAAGCAGGATGTTTGGACACGATATCTTATAAATCTACGCAACAACGCGAGTCTTGTGTATTAACTTCAGCCTAGACAAGAATCATTCTTGGTCGCATCATCTTGCTACGTAATGTTAAAAGGCAAAGAAACTATTGCGTTAATTTGCCGTCTTCCAGAGACTGTCAGTGGAGATAGAGGTTAAAGCCGACAAATGATTTTTAAGAAGTTATAATACAATCACGGTGAATGAATTTCCTATATTTTATGTTGGTGACTTCTTAAATAGCACAATGTTGCACATTAAAATACAACTTTCGTGGGACAACGCCCTCAGACTACCCCTTTATAACACGTGGTCAGTGTGTATGTTCCTGCACGCTTCTTGTGATGGGCACTCGTGTTCCAGATCTTACGACCGTAGTTGAATGTAGATAGTTTGTTTACAGTTAAGTGTGAGGCGGAGTGAACTACCTTGAACACTGCTAGGTCCGGTAGTTCAGCCAGCCACACAGCTAGTTGAAGGCCAAGCTGATGTGCACTATATAAGCCTGGCTGACTACTAGCATAGGCATCAGTTGGTCTAAGGCTAGCTAACTCTTCCTGCAACATGAAGTTCTTGGTAAGTATGCACTCTACATATCACAGTCGACTATCAACTGCAGCAGTGCCGTGGTAAGTGGTACACTTATGTGGGTAGGCCATGGATCCACCCCAGTGTTGCCAAGTGTCAGTAGTGGGAGAGAGTGTGTGCTGGTCCACGAGAGACACTGCACTTACATTGTTGTCCCACTTTCTGCTGACATTCCTTCTTGGTATCTTCGTATTTGGTCATCAGCATCTCATGTGGCGTTCGTTACGAGTACCTCCTACTGTGGCGTGTGTTGATACGTATATGCTTCCTTTGATATTTAGAAATTGGCATGAGTTACACAAAGGAGAAGACGAAGTACAATTCTTTGAGGCTAATTTTTACTTTACAGTATTTATTGTACCATTAAATATCTTTGTAGTTGTGCCATGTAAACTGTGATACACATAATTAACATGCGATTATGTTTATATCGACTCTTGGCCCATATACAGAAAATAATTAAATTAAAAACCATGTTTTAATGCAGCCGAATATATTTTACAGTTTCTATTTCTTTTCAGTATTGTGCCACTAGGACACGAATACATACCCGAAACTTAATTAATCAACAATACTAAAAAAGATTAAAATAAGAAGCGAATCTTTATGTCATTACCTTAAGCAGTGATTAATATGTTATTCTGTTTCTCAAGGGCACTAAACATTCCGGTTGCAAATTTGTTACACAACTCTACAATCTTTCAATATTGACAAGTTTCCAGTATTTACATATTCATTAAAATTTTAAAATTTCAAAATTATTTACACTCTCAAAGCTATTTAAAAATTATATCTCTCGTCAAACAAAGTTCTAAAATTTTTTCATTTACTGTTTAAAAACAGTCCTTGAAGAAAGCGTGTAACCTCGCTCATGTCTAGTTACTGATTTTAAGACCTCGAAATGTCAAAGACAAAACTAAGTAATATAAAAGTCCACGTAAATCAGTATTCGTTCCCTCAAACAGGCACTGCATACACACGAGTGACCATACTCAATATAAAAATAAACATGGCACAATACAAAACAAAAGATGGCCACAACTTCAAATAAATACCTCATATTGAGCACTCATCCAGCTCAGAAAGGAAAATATAATGTGTAGCACTCATTGTCTCGGACAATTACTCCATTAATAAGCACGGACTAGACTTCGTTTTCCCTTGTAAGTCCAGGGTCAGGAGACAAGTCAGTCAGATGCCTCGACGAGCTAACTGTGGGGCAGCCAAACAGCTCACAGCGCAGGAGTAGAGAAGGTGGGGAAGGAGGGGAGACAAGCAGTTTGACAATGAGGAGGGAGGGAGAGACGCTGAGGTTGCAGTCAAGCGATGAGCGAATAGCGATCAATGTTTTGGGTGTATAATATTCAACTACACATTACAATATGAACAATGCTATTGTTAATCCTCCAGACCCGAATCAAATAAAGGACAAATTCTTTCCTGTAAACCATGGCTGGTTCCTTTCCAGTTTCCGATCAGTCCGAACCACTTATTACCTCAAAAATTATCTCGCTATAGACGAGGCTTTTAAGTCTTACTGCCTACCTAGCGTTTAATTTGGATCAAATTCAGAATTTAAACAGTGATTGTGAACTACAGTAAACTATGGATTAAAATATACATAATTAATATAGTTTCTTAAATTTAGAGTTTATGACACATACAATTTTTTCTGGATAGTGAGGCCTATCACCTACATAATTCGAGCAGCATAATATGTTGCTCTTCTGCAAAAAAAACCTGCTTATTCTGCATTATATTTGGAACTGTTCTCTCCTCATATTTTCTCGTCTCCTTTAAACATCCATGTGACTGCAAACTTATAAACCAATCTATAAGAGAAATGTCACGTCCCCCTTCTTAACTGCGAGCTGTCACTAATCTCCTTGGATATTCATAATTTGAGCAATAAACTATAATTGATTCCAAATGAGTCATCTTCCTCTCCCTAATGTTCTCAAAAGTAATTAGTCAATTCAGGATATTCATAAACTGTGATTAAAGTCACAGTTCTGGCCTCTAAACAGAATGGGTTCTTGTATAAAATAGGATTAGATAAGTGTGCCTAAGTAGAAAGTTACAACATCGAAGTCAGGTGGCAATAAAGGTTTGAAATTTGCTACCTCAATTTTACAGGAACGAAAATCTTCGTATGGAGGTAACAAACCTAATCGAAGAAAAGAATAGCAAACTATGATAAGGTCAAATACTGTTGCAGTGATCAAAATTTTTCTGAGGTACTAGAGATTGGAAAATTTCTTGCCTTATAAGGAAGTAACTAGATCTTGTAACTGTGGCTCCAAATTGTGTTTTAATTAGGTTACAGAGTACATCAGACCTATGAATATTCTTGCTCTGTGTAACTATCTTTTTCCTCAAGGACTTGTGTCTAAACACCGAGAAAGAATGTGAGAACTGAGGATTACAACAGATATTGCAATAGTTGACAATTGTTAGACCTTCTCTAAGTCAGATTCCTGTAAAAACATAATTTGTTATATCAAACTAGAATGACAATATACCACCAAGGCGTTCACACAGACCAGTGACTTCCCGTGCCTGGCTAGGAACTGAAGCATGACCTTCTTCATGAGTGTAGTCCTCGCTGAGTTCTGAGCGAATGTGACTGTGTGTTGTAGGCAGTGCTGATGCTGGTGGTGGTGGCGGTGATCGCCGAGGACAATCAGGTGAGGGACAAGAGGAGTGGCATCTTGTTAGCCGGAGGAGTAGCCCCCGCTGCCACTGTGGCCATCAACACTCCAGCATCTCCTTGGGCCTATCCCTGGACCGGATCCTGGGCCTCTCCTTGGGCTGGAAGCTGGAACGGAGCCTGGAATGGTGCCTGGAATAATGGCTGGAACGGAGCCTGGAATGGTGGCTGGAATGGTGCCTGGAATGGTGCCTGGGCCCACTGATCATCCTGAAAACATCTTCACTCACATCAGATGTTACTGTAATAAACCTGATTCTATGCACTGCACACAGATGTGTTTCATTATATTCCACAATAACACATTTACCCCTCTGTCACTTACTCATTGCTCAGAAACTTATAATTGTTTATATTCCTGCTGCAATCAAGGAGATATTGACGGATATATGCAGTAGTGATACATGCCTGCAGTAGTCTGGAGTTTAAGCTATATTACTAATAGTAAACTCTGGTACAATTATGTCATGAGTATAAATTGCGTTTTAGGTGTAAGTATCACTGGGCTTTTAGAGACATAATCAATCTGTTTTTTCAGGAGTCAGACAATACTTGGAGTTTCAGTCCAGTCTTGCCAGCATGTCGTTAAGCAGTTGACTGGTAACTTAACCCAATCGCTGCTACTGGAAAGTGTGTAAATCTTTATATCCGTTGTATTTGGTTCTGTTTATTAACTGAATGTTAAGTCAGCTTGTGTGGCAAAAAGGTTTTAAATAATGGGTCTGAGATGCTGACAATGGAACTGGTCAAATTATGGTCACTTTATTCCATCAGCCACTATGATCTCCTGATCGTATATATCTCCAGAAAACATGCGTTGGTGGTGTGCGCCATTGAAGGTACTTGCTGAGCTCTTCCGTCTTGGTACACACTATGTTGTAACAGACAGGAACCTCTGACATCACATCCGACTGAGGTGGTGCAGTACTAATGCATGCAATTTCGTTAAGTGTTGGTTTATTTAGATGTCTGGTGCTATGAACATTCTGTTTGTAGATCTTGAAAGCTGATTCTTCTTCAGTCGGAGTCTACTATTTGAGACAGGTGTGTGGCGTACTGGCATGTGTAACCTGTGAGGTATGGTGCCTGCTTAGCAGGCGCAGCTCGTGGATTGTGACATATGTAGGGCTGCATACGAGGAGAAACACTTATCCCCCAATAAAAGGAGAGCGGTCCTGGGGGTCTTCCCTGGAAAAATTAGAATTTGAAAGTGCAAAAGAGTGGTAGTTTACCAGTTCTCGTGCCTAAACACTGAATATACTTTTGGTAGATTTATTAATATATATTTTAAAGAAACATTCTGTTAAGGGGCCTGCCTAGTCCCTAGTGGAGGAAATCAAGCAACGTTTCAAGCAGTTACCACTATTCCATTTTCTCAAACAGTTTAAATCATTTCAAGGTATTAATTTTTTTAGACCAAAATTTACAAACATAATTTTAATAAATTTAACATGCCTTTGGATTACTGTAATTTTTTTTACGAAGTTCACAAAATCCGCAATCATTATTTTAACAAATGTGAGGATTACTGTGTTGAGCACTTGAAGTAGCAAGTATATGGAGAAAAACAAGACTAGCTGCATGGAAAGTTGCGCCAAGTCTAACTGACATCAGAGAGTTCAGTCCAGACATCGGTTTGACATCTTAGCTCAGCTGTTTTTAAGGTTAACCAATCACAATATTTCACATTCAACTAAACTGCACCGTTAATTTAACGCACTATAGTTGTTTTTTTTTTTTACACTTTTAACTTTACTACATCTCACTGTATTTGAAAATGTAAATATTAAGTCAAAAACATGTTTAAACTAAATGGTCACTTAACTAATGTGTGGATACCCATTACTTGTACGTGAAGTTCATTCGTCGTTCTTTTCTTAGAATAAATTTCGCAATAACTTGTTATACAGTGCTCACTTGATCGTGTACGGCCCATATAGAGTAAGGGCCTACGCAAGGAGGGAGATTAGAGACTTCAAACAACGACTTTTATAAATGTAAGGAGCGGTATTTATACATAATTAAAATATAAAGAAACAAAACAATATAGCTCGTAAGACCTTAAATATTAAAAGCCGCTTATATATAATTATACATATATCAACAAATTCAGTGAAATAATATATACAGAATGGTAAATTTAAGGGCGCGGTCTATCACAATTTTCATCGTCATTTTTTTTATTTTTTATTTGTACCAGATATTTTTAATTTTTTTTTTTTGTTATTTTAGACACAAAATGTGACAAAATTTGATTCTTATGAAATTTTTTTACCTCTCATATTTTTCGCGTAATTGCTTGTTAAAGTCATATTTTGAATGTTTCTGTTTTAACGACTACGCTAAAACCAACTCATATACCAAACTCAAAAAAATCACTGTGGATAAAGACATTACAGGCAACAATGACATGCTCATAAAATTAATGAATGAAAATTATTTGTATTTAAAAAAAAATATTTAATTTTTAAAATTTTTATTTTTGGTTTCAACATTTTTTTTTTAATTCAAATAATTTTTATTCTTTAATTTTATGAACATGTCATTGTAGCCTGCAATGTCTTTATCCACTGTGATTTTTTTGAGTTTGGTATAAGAGTTGGTTTTAGCGTAGTCGTTAAAATGGAAAAATGCAAAATATGAATTTAACATCCCATTACGCGAAAACTATGACAGATAAAAAATTTCATAAGAGTCAAATTTTGTCACATTTTGTGTCTAAAATAATAAAAAAATATATATGATACAAATCAAAAATAAAATAATGACGATGGAAACTGCGGTAGACCGCGCCCTTAATTCTCCTTATTGCGAAATACTCGCCTATAGGGAAGGTACATTTGTTTGTGGATTTCTAGCTCGTCTACTACAGAACCATAAATAAGAAAAATTTTGGAAAGTAACAGGAAAGAGCATCTAGTAAAAAATAACAGGTTTTTTGATAAATGGTTATGGTGGTGGCAGGACAGAAAATCAAGATTTTTACATGAGGAAAACTCTTGTGGGAAATGTTTATCCGTTTTATAGACACAACGGAATACTGTTATTTGTTTTTCTTAAACCTAATTATTTTTAATGTATATTTTATGGTATGGTAGAAACTAAGATGTGGGATTTAGAGAATTAAGTTTCACCAGCTTTTGTAAAACAAATTTGGTTTACAGAAATTATATTATCTGTTTCTTCGAAAACATTCCGTACAGTTAATAGGCAAATAATTAAAACTAAATGCAGAAAAAAAACAAATTTAACTAATTTTTCTTTTTCTTCCTTATCGTTTGTTTATTTTATTTATATTCCTGTCCATTTTTTGAATTTTAATACCTCAATATAATTATTGTAACAAATGTGTATTAACAAGGCAACAACAATTTTGTAAAGAATTTGTAATTTTTCCCATATTTTTTTTTCTAGGGAAACTTTACAAGAAGGAGCTTTTTCAAAATATTTGCTATTATTATTTTTTATTCTGAAGAAACTGTCACTGGATTCAAATTTTGTTTTTCTTGCAAATTTTCATTTGTTTAGTTATAAATTGCTGCTTCTAATCTTATTATTCCTTTATTTTTAGCTAAAATAGAAGAAATTGTTTGTTTTAATCAATTATCAGGGCAACATAAAAATCTATTATATGGTTTTTCTATTTGTTTATTTAATCCAGGGCTTGCTGATTGACAAATAAATTTATTGTAAGTTTTTAGTCTAGAATTAGAATTCACCCACATTAAACAATCTTTTCCAGCAGAATTATTGTTATTAATAATTACATATTTTTTCCACCTTGCATACGAAAATTAAAATGACTTGTTAAATATTTAATAATATCTTCTTTGTTACAAATACCAGCAAAAGTTTGTGTTAAAATTCAAGTAATACAGTTATTTTGCTAATTCTTTTAAATTTTTTTGGTAATTCTTGTAATAATATTTCTAACTTAACATCTGCTACTTCTATTTTGTAAGGAATAGCAACAGGATTTTTATATTTTTTCTTTATAATATTAATTTTTTTATTAATAATTTGACTGACCCCATAATTGTTTGTACATCAGAATTTAATAAATTAGTAATTTTTGCTTTAATGCAGTGTCTTGCTAACCCAAATTTAGAAAATTTGGATCTTAAAATACTATTAAATCCACTGCAGGCTTCTTTTTTTTTTTTTTTTTTTTTACAAAAATTTACTATTTTCCATT
>PNEQ01035129.1:0-26082 GCA_003012365.1 Medauroidea extradentata | reverse complement strand
ATAAAAACCCTAATACAAATCTTTCATTTATTGATTTTATTTTCTTTCCAAGTAACTCTATTACAGAAAACTTTTTGTTAGTATAACACATTTTATTTTCAGAGTCCATTTAGTCTATATAAAAAAATGTGATTATGCTTTTGGGTAAGTAGTTAGAATAAAAACTTAAAAATGAATATATAATACTTCTTGCTAGTAGCACACATTTTATTTTCATCTATCATTCACAACAAAAAAAATTTTTCGTTTAGTTTATAAAAAAGTAACTACAATAAAAATGAATAAAACAAAATTAAAAATTAGAAAATTAAAATAACAAAAAAAAATTTAAAAAAATATATTATAAAACAACACTATCCGAAAAGATATATAACAATTTAGGAAATTAAAAATTAACTGAAACTTTGTAGCTGAAAGTAAAGTGCAGTACTTTTCGTACCTATACGAGATTAATAAACTTTTCAATAAATAAAGTTGAAATAGTGGAAACAAAGTTTGGACCTAGAGTGGTTGTAATTTCAGAAAATTTAAAAGTATTTTTACCGGACAGATGTACTAAAAACTTCACTGGTCATGTTTTAAAAGATGTAAATAGTAGAAATGTGAGTTTTGTCCATAATGGAATGAAAGATTGGGGTAATAAACCAATAAATGTCATTTTGTTTGTAAAATATCTAAAATTATTTTTTGATAATATATTTTTTTAATTTTTTTAATTATAATTGATTTCACCTTCAATAGGGGCAATTTGGTCACCCTGTTTCATTTTAATACTAATTGTTTTCATATTTTCGGTTAAAATCTCAAACATAACCAAATTTCTTTCTGTTGAAATACATAAAACCTTGTAATTTTTTTTTTTAATTTGCGATGATTTAAACCACAACGTGTTTTATCTCCTTTTATAGCGATTTTGTAAAAAATATTTCGATAAGAAAATTGTGAACAAATTGCCTTAAGGGGAGGCTCCTTGCAAAATGTTAGTTGCTTTACTCGCTCACTCACCCACTCATCAACGCACAGCCTAAACCGCTGGACCTAGAACGATGAAAATCTGAGGAAAGCTTCCCCTTGCCCTGTAGGCACCCACTAAGTTAGGATTTTTAGAAATTCGGTAATTAAGGCTGTAAAAAGGGGTAAAATGTGTATTCAAATAATCCCTGATATCTTATTATCCGGGAAAACTATCATACATTTTTTTAACTTCATAATGTTGCTCAAAGAAATGCATATTTGCGAATTTTTCGATTTTACGAAATTCGGAAATTAAGGGGGTGGAAGCAGTAAAATGTGTTTTTCACTAACCAGTGATTTCTCCTACACCATTTCAGATAATGAGGTGATTTTGTCTTTATAATGATGCTTAGGTAAATATCTAAAAAGGAATTTTTAGAGTTTTTCGAAATTCGTCCTTGAAAGATATTAAAATTAAAACTCGTTTTTAATTAACCCCACTTATCTCCTAAACCAGTGGAAATATTGAAATGGTTTTTGCTTCAAAATAAATCTTACATTATTTTCAAAAAAATAATTTCAGGATTTTTCTAAATTCGTCCTTGAAAGCTGTTAAAAATAAAATGTGTTTTCAAATAATCGTCTGTACCGCTTATACCGTTGACATATCGAGACATGAATTTTTGATAAGAATGGAGCTTATGTAAATATCTACAAACCAAATTCAAGATTTTATGAAATTCGAAATTTAAGGATGTGGGAAGCAGTAAAAAGTTACAGTCTCCCGAAAAAAGAGAATGATCATGGAGAAATAATTCAACAGTTATTTTTTTTTTGCCAACATACTCATAAATAAAACTTCTTTGGACTATAGTCTGTATATACGAAAGAATTATCACGGCCTGCCTTTAAGCCTTCACTCAGGTATTGTATAAAGTTTGTGATGTGGGAGGGGTGGGGTTACGGGTTCGTATCCCGTGCAAGACTTTGCGATGGGAATTACTATGACATCATACGAGCATATTGCGCGCGCTCTTTACACTGAACTATGACAATTTATAGTTCACTGTTATTGAGTACGCTAGCTGTTAAATGCCTTCTTCACATATTTTATCCAAAGCACGGTCGTAGAAGAACAGGTCTGGACACTCGCCTATCTATCAATGTATTTTGCTTGACCACCTTTGTTTGACTGTAGTTCGCCAAGTTACCGAGAATGTTCTGCATCTTTGGCGCTGCGGACAGAGCGGTCGGGCTCAAACTCCGCCCACTTTTTTCCATTGTTATTATTATTAAGAAAATAAAGATTGCTGGAGCCATGCTTTAAAAACTGTGAGCGAAGGAAGTATTTCATAAATTGATGAAAAATACGTTTTGATAAATTGTTTATCTTAGTAGGAGGAAAATGGGCGGAGTTTGAGTTCGACCGCCCTAACTGCAGCGCCAATAAAACATAATATTCTCGGTAACTTGGTGAACTACAGCCAAACAACAAGGGGGTCAAATATCCAGGCGAGTGTCCAGACCTGTTCTTCTACGACCGTGATCCAGAGTTACTATTTACACTATATAATTTCACGCGGGCAAAGCCGCATCCGGCAGCTATTGTATAGAGAAATAAAGACGAATTAGAAACAAAGATGTTCTGTAGTTTAAGTACGCTTAGGGAAGAGTACTGGACAAAACTGTTTGTATTTGTTGTTTTAAAGATATATTATACAGAGGATATAGTAACACCATCAATTAATTCGTTATTTAAATTTAGTTACTCTTTTCTATAGCACACGCGGGCGAAGCTGCAAGGGGACAGCTAGTAATATTTATATTTGTACGAGTCATTGTTTATTTTATAGGCATATAGTGGAACACTTTGTTAAGAGCAATGAAAATTTTCAAGTTTTCATAGTTTTTGTATAATCACGTACCAAAGTCAAAATTTGTTAAAAAAAACGGATTAATACAAGAAACGAAAACCAACTGGCATACAGAAATTAAATAATTTCCACTGGATAAGATTATCGTGAGCTAGTCTGGACATAAATAAACAACTGAATTTAATATTTTACGTGTTTTTTAAAGAAACTGCATAATTTTAAATAAGATAATGTCAACATTATGTATTTTTCAATAAATACAAAAATTGCAATGCGCTATTTTTATTCATGTCCAGTTGCAGCCGGAGACAGTGTTCTACAGTGGCAATTATGTAGTTTCTGTAAGTCTATTGGTTTTCGTTTCTTCTATGAAACCATTTTATGCACATTTTGGAAATTACTTGCCACTATACAAAATCTATGAAAACTAGAACATTTAAATAAGTGTGAAAAATAGTCACAATATATGTTTATAAAACAAACAATATATCGTACAAATATAAAAATTATTACAATAATAAAATTTTTAGCGTCAACCCTCCCGTTCAGGGCACGGAATGCAGCAATTTTTATTACAATGTTTTTATTTTTTATTTATACGATATTTTATTTGTATTATTTTAGACACAAAACGCTACTAGAATTATCTAACACGTATTTTTTTTATCTCTCACAATTTTCGCGTAATGACTTGTTATAGTCTAAAATTGCATGTCTCCATTTTAAGGACTACACTAAAACCAACTTACATACAAAACTGAGATAAAATCACAGTAAGTAAAGACATCGTAGGCTATAATTTCACGTACACCAAAAAATAATAATAAATATTTTTCTTTGTGTTTAAATAAAAATTCTGAAATTTAAAATTAAAATTTTAAAAATTCTGTAATTTTTTTAATACAAAAATATTTTATTTTGTTGTTCGACATGGCTAAACATGTAGCCTACAACATCGTCATTCACTGTGAATTGTTTAACTTTAGTAAGTTAGTTGGTTTTAGTGCCGTCCATAAAACGGAAACATGAAAATTCTGACATTAATGAGCCATTGCGCATAAACTATGCGAGATAAAAAAAAATGTCATTACAGCAAAATTTAGTATCATTTTGTGTCTAAAATTAGGAAAAAATATCTGGTACAAATATAAAAATGAAAACATTGTGATGAAAATTGCTCTGTTACCTCGTCCTTAATATTTCGATAATCCTTGGGAACTAGTTATCTGTGTATTTTTGAACACGGACATACAAATATACTCAACTAATTCATGCTATGAACAAACTTGTAACATTTAAAACGAAGGAAAGTGGGGCGCATGCAATACACAATTATTGTAATAATAGGAGTCACTAACCATTTATTGCACTGCAAATGAAATGAACTGTTGTGTTAGTTTTCTCTGCTACAGCAACTAACTCTCCACACTCCTTGCTATTGTCTACTGCAAGAGTGCCATGCTTCCCGTTTTAATATCACAAGTATTTACTGAGGATTAATTATTTTATACTTTTAAATCAGTGTTAAATACGTGACACTATTTTTGAATGAATATTTATGTTCTGCTTGGTCTTGTGTGTGTGACATTTTCCAAACTATTTTAAACAAGCAAAACTTGCACAGAACAGAATAACAGACAGACAAGAAACCGAGTTAATATAACCTGGTAAGATATTGTATAGTCGCTGTAGGTGAAATGATAGGCGGTGTTCTGCCCAACGGCAGCTGTAGCTGCTATCACTATTATTAAAAACGATAATTTTGTATTTTAAGATTATATGTTATGATAGTATAAAAAAGTGTAATATCGTATGCCTGATATTTGGTAAATGTTTATAACAAATAGAGGAAAATATCGCAATGTCAGCATGTATTATAGAACTCGTCAACAACGCAAGTCTTGTGTATAAACTTCAGCCATTACACGAAACATTCTTGGTCGCATCATCTTGCTACGTAACGTTAAAAGGTAAACAACTATTGCCATGAATTTACCATCGTCCAGAGACTGTTAGTGGAGATAGAGGTTAAAGCCGGCAAATGATTTTTAAGAAGTTATAATACAATCACGGTGAATGCATTTCCTATATTTTATGTTGGAGACTTCTTAAATAGCACAATGTTGCACATTAAAATACAACTTTCGTGGGACAACGCCCTCAGACTACCCCTTTATAACACGTGGTCAGTGTGTATGTTCCTGCACGCTTCTTGTGATGGGCACTCGTGTTCCAGATCTTACGACCGTAGTTGAATGTAGATAGTCTGTTTACAGTTAAGTGTGAGGCGGAGTGAACTACCTTGAACACTGCTAGGTCCGGTAGTTCAGCCAGCCACACAGCTAGTTGAAGGCCAAGCTGATGTGCACTATATAAGCCTGGCTGACTACTAGCATAGGCATCAGTTGGTCTAAGGCTAGCTAACTCTTCCTGCAACATGAAGTTCTTGGTAAGTATGCACTCTACATATCACAGTCGACTATCAACTGCAGCAGTGCCGTGGTAAGTGGTACACTTATGTGGGTAGGCCTTGGATCCACCCCAGTGTTGCTAAGTGTCAGTAGTGGGAAAGAGTGTGTGCTGGTCCACGAGAGACACTGCACTTACATTGTTGTCCCACTTTCTGCTGACATTCCTTCTTGGTATCCTCGTATTTGGTCATCAGCATATCATGTGGCGTTCGTTACGAGTACCTCCTACTGTGGCGTGTGTTGATACGTATATGCATCCTTTGATATTTAGAAATTGGCATGAGTTACACAAAGGAGAAGACGGAGTACAATTCTTTGAGGCTAATTTTTACTTTACAGCATTTATTGTACCATTAAATATCTTTGTAGTTGTACCATGTAAGCTGTGACACACATAATTAACATGCGATTATGTTTATATCAACTCTTGGCCCATATACAGAAAATAATTAATAAAAAAACATGTTATAATGCAGCCGAATATATTTTACAGTTTCTATTTCTTTTCAGTATTGAGCCACTAGGACACGAATACATAGATAAAAATTGATTAATCAGAAATATTTTTGAAAATTGAAATAAGTAGCGAATCTTTGTCATTGCTTTAAGAAGTGATTAATACATTATCTAGTATACTCAAGGGGCATTAAACATTCCACTTGAAAATATGTTGCACAACTCTACGATCTTGCATTATTGAGTAGTTATCAGTATTTACAAATTCTATACAATTTCAAAATTTCAATAATAATTACCTTCTTAAAGTAATTTAAAAGTATGTCGCCCATCAAACAAACTATTTAAATTATTTGATGTGTTATTTACAAGTAGTCTTTGAAATAAATCATGTTACCTTTTTAATGTCTAATAGCTGATTTTAAGACTTAAAAATGTCGGATGCAAAACAGGTAATGTAAAAGTCCATATTGATCAATATTCGTCCTATGAAACAGGATAGCCCAAACTATCACTACGTACCGATGAGTGACCATGCCAAATATCAAAGTAATCATGGCACAATACAATACTAATAACATAAGATGCCTACAACTTCAGATAAATCCCTCGTATTGGGCAATCATCTAGATCACGAAGGAAAATATGTCGTGTAGCACTAATTGTCTCGGGCAGTTACTCCACATACAAGAAGGAACTAGACTTCGTGTTCCCTTGTAAGTCCAGGGACAGGAGATAAATCAGTCAGATGCCTCGACGAGCTAACTGTGGGGCAGCCAAACAGCTCACAGCACAGGAGTAGAGAAGGTGGGGAAGTAAGGGAGGCAAGTAGCTTGACAATGAGGAGGGAGGGAGAGAGAAAAGCTTGCAGTCAAGCGATGAGCAACTAGCGATCAGTGTTTTGAGTGAATACTTATCTACTACACGATACAATGTAAACAATACAATTGATAACCTTCCATACCACGAAACAAATACAGGAATACTTATTTCCCACAAACCATGGCTTATTCCTTTCCAGTTTTCTGTCAGTCCGAGCTTCTGATTCCCTCAGTAATGATCTCGCTGTAGAAGATGCTTCACTCCTTACAGACTACCTATTGTTTTATTTGGTGCAAATTCAGAATGTAATCAGTGATTTTGAACTTCAATAAATTATAAATTTTATATTTTACTTAAATAATATAGTATCTTTCGGTTCGAGTTTATAACACATAAACATTTTCTTGTATAGTGAGACCTAACACCTACGTCATTTAAGCAGCAAAATACATTGCTCTTCTGCAAAAAAAAATGCTTTTTCTGCATTACTTTTGGAACTGTTCTCTCCTCACATTTTCTCGGCTCTTATGAACATCCATATTACTGCAAACTTATAAACCAATTAATAAGAGCAGGGCCACTCCTCCATCCTAAACTGCGAACTCTCGCAGATCTTCTTAGATACTCATATTTTAAGCACCAAAGCATGATTAATTCCTAATTAATCATCTCCCTCTCCCTAATGTTCTCAAAAGGAATTAGCTAATTCAGAAAATTCATACACTATTAACAAAGTATGTTCCGCCTTTTAAGCAGAAAGGGTTCTTATGTAAGATAGGATTAAATAGGTGTGTCCAAGTAGGAAGTTACAACAATGAAGTCAGGTAGCAATAAAATTGTTTTAAAATAGTTACTTCAATTTTACAGAAACGAAAATGTTCGTACAGATGGAAGAAATCCTAATCGGGGAATAGAATGGCACACTATGATAAGGCCCAATATTGAGGCTGTGATCAAAATGTTTCTAAGCCACTATAGGTTGAATAATTTATTGCCTTAAAAATGCAACAAGAAGAGGTTTTTGAGCTTATAAGAAACTTACGCACATACTAGATCTTGTCACTGTGGCTCGAAATTGTGTTTTAATTAGGTTAGAGAGCAAACCAGACCTATAAATATTCTTGCTCTAATTAACTATCTCCTTTGCCTCAAGGAAAGGTGTCTAAACACAGATAAAGAATGTGGGAAATGAAGACTACAACAGATACTAAATAAGTAAATGACAATTCTTAGACCTTCCCAAAGTCATATTCCTGTAAAAACATAATTTGTTATGATATCAAACCAGAATGACAATATTCACACAGACCATGTGCCTATAAAGTCTCCAGACTGGCTAGGAACTGAAGCATGACCTTCTTCATGAGTGTAGTCCTCGCTGAGTTCTGAGCGAATGTGACTGTGTGTTGTAGGCAGTGCTGATGCTGGTGGTGGTGGCGGTGATCGCCGAGGACAACCAGGTGAGGGACAAGAGGAGTGGCATCTTGTTAGCCGGAGGAGTAGCCCCCGCTGCCACTGTGGCCATCAACACTCCAGCATCTCCTTGGGCCTATCCCTGGACCGGATCCTGGGCCTCTCCTTGGGCTGGAAGCTGGAATGGTGCCTGGAATGGTGCCTGGAATAATGGCTGGAACGGAGCCTGGAATGGTGCCTGGAATGGTGCCTGGAATGGTGCCTGGGCCCACTGATCATCCTGAAAACATCTTCACTCACATCAGATGTTACTGTAATAAACCTGATTCTATGCACTGCACACAGTTGTGTTTCATTATATTCCACAATAATACATTACATCCCTCTGTGACCAGCTCATTGCTCAGAAACCTGCAATCATTAATATTCCTGCTGCGATCAAGGAGATATCGATGGATATATGCAGTAGTGATACATGCCTGCAGTAGTCTGGAGTTTAAGCTACATTACTAATAGTAAACTCTGGTACAATAATGCCATGAGTCTAAATTGCGTTTTAGGTGCAAGTATCACTGGGCTTTCAGAGATATAAACAAACTGTATTTTCAGGAATCGGTCAATACGAGTGTCATTCCAGTCCTTTAATAAACAGTTGGCTGGTGAAATGGTTACTAAACCCAATCTCTGCTACTGGAAAGTGTGTTCATCTTTCTATATGTTGCATTTCGGTTCTGTTTATTAACTGAATGTTCTGTCAGTTTGTGTGCAAACAGGCTGTAATTAATGGGCTTGAGCTGTTGATAATGGAACTTGTCAGATTATGGTCACTTTATTCCATCAGCCACTATGATCTCCTGATCGTATATATCTCCAGAAACAGGCCTTGGTGGTATGCACCAATAAAGGTACTTGCCGAGTTATTCCATCTTAGTACATACCAAGTTACAACAAACAGGAACCTCTGACATCATATCCGACTGATGTGGTGCAGTACTAATGCATGCCATTTTGTTAAGTGTTGGTTTATTTAGTTGTCTGGTGCTATAAACGTTCTGTTCGTAGATCTTGAAAGCTATTCTTCTTCAGTCGGAGTTTGCTATTTGATACAGGTGACTTGGGGTGTGGCACACTGGCATGTGTAACCTGTGAGGTATGGATCCTGCTTAGGAGTCTATAGTGACACTTTTAGCAACTGTGTCCCGGCTTACATTTGAGGACAATACTTCAGACCTTCCACAGAGGGCAATTCTTCATACGTTCCACAGAGGGCAATTCTTCAGACCTTCCACAGAGGGCGCTGGCATCAGCATATGTGTGAAATACATCAAGTTGTAAGTCTGGTTGTATCGTGTTGAAGTGGAGTTGTGATTTAGCACTGCCCATTTCATACCAGTGAAATTAAAATAATAGAGAAAAATTATTCGGCTATACTATGACGATATTGCTTCCATTACACCCAGTTGAGATGTAATAAAGCATGTATTTGTCTATAAAATCAACTATTTTATTGAAGGCATGTTGCGGGGCAGACTTGCTCCAGGTAGTACAGTGGCAGCATTGCGAACTTCGTGGAAGATTGCCAAATATGTCTCAGAGACATCCTTTTGATTTTGGTATTTTGCTGAGACACTTCAGTGACTCACGGTTTGGTAAGCTTAGCCAGTACACAGTGACAGCTCTAGTTATTAGGACTGTGAGTACAGTATCAATGAGGAAGGTAGATATTTCTTTGTTTCTAAGATCTGACCGATTTTCAGCCAAGTGGGTAACATGTAGGTTCCACAGGCATACAGGCTAATGTGTGCTTCACACTCATACCTGACTAACACTGGGAGCGCAGCTGGTTTTGGTTTTCGGTAGAAGTTAGTGAGAAATGTTGGCAAGTTCTTAAATGGCGAACTGTTGAGCACTAGCTAGAATTATGTGTTACTATCCTGTGTTGGAGTACGGCGTTAACACAGTGACTACACCTCTTTGTACCTGAACAATGTGTACATAACAGCAAATACTTACATTGCAATATATAATCAACTGTCACCAATATACAGCTATTTAGGCCCACGACAAACGCAACTCAGATCCCAGGTTGTCTAGGTGAACTATAACAGTTAACCTAACAACAAGATGTGCGGGATGTGGAGTGAAATGTAATAATACCATAAACACGTATACTTTACAACAGAATGGGTAAATTTGCTCCACCCAAAATTTTTTTTTCTCCGAATTGGCCCTTTATCTGGTTAAACTTCGACGAATGTTCTTCAAACGAACAATTTTTGTGTTGCAAAAATATTCATGCTGGTGCAAAGTGTGCTAACTTTTTAAAATATATTTACTTTTTGTGTTCGATCAGTGTGGTTACCACCTCGCTGGTTCAATTACCTACAAAATATTACCATCCCTAGGCCAGCTCTACATGGTGTTACGGTGTCGCAATCCCGCGGCGTCAGTGGCGTCGTAGAAAGGCGGTCAGTGGGTGCTGGGTAATCAACAAGTCATCAAAAAGAGGCGGATTGCGGCAGCAAAGGTGTCCCAGGAATCCGATGACTTGAGGAGTTAAGTGGGTCTTAACACTTACCCAACACCTTGCAAACTCCTGGATTCAGAAGAGATTGCTCTGCCTCTGGGCATAGTTGGGAGCCAATCAGAGGGGAGGATTTTGACGGCCTGTAGGGGATGCGAAGAATGGTATAGACATAGGATTGCGACACCGTAACAATGGGCATTGCCTGTTTAACATTACTAGTCTTTATCTGTAGGGACCAGGCCAAATCCCTCGTTAAGATTGCAAACTATTCGAACTATTTACTGTCCCGCTATCCCCTCGAAGATAATTCAAGCATTAGTTAAGAGGCGAACCAGACCTCCGAGTAGAAATATCAACAGAAATCTCCAGCCTTATTCACCCAACCATATATTCGTTCGAATTTCTAACCAGGGTCTCCAACCTACATCACCCAAACACTGTTGCACCAAAGGGTTTCATGCTGATTGCTGAAGTGCCTGAAAAGTATCTACATGTATGATTTCACTCAGGGAGAGTCATACTCTTCAGATCTCCAGTGATCTGACCTGAGATAAGCACACTACTAAGATCTTCAATTGGAACATGTTATCTACTCGTAGAGCCACAGCATATGGGGGACCTGAACCGGCATATATGTTATCAGCAGAGACTTTGTTGTAAATCATCTCTAGAACACCAGTGTGTATCCACTATACTGCAGACCTCCTCGCTCTGTTATCTGTTCCATCAACAATGAGTGGAGACGGACAGACTGGGAGCATCAGCGTCCTGTTATCCCTGTCGAGGTAGTTTAGCGACGAGAAAGGCTCAGTATGACTTACTGTTACTCATTTCCCATAGCTGTATTACTAACAGAATTGGCAGTATTACTAAAAAAAACTATGTATTTGTTTGTATTGAAGAACCAGCTTTCGCCCAGGGATTTTTCGCTCATTCCTTAACATTTAGGACTCTGGAATAACCTGCTACATCAAGAGCTGCTTTTTAGGTGACAACCTCACCTCTGTCTGACACTCCAGGGTCAAAGAATGATTTAGGAGCAGCAGCGGAATGCAATAGTGGAGGAAACAAGCCTGATGGCCAACTTCAATGTCTGTCACGATTCAAACATGCGGGAGTCGGTAAAGACCATATCAGAAAACTAACTCTGTTCAAGACTGGATGGCTAGTAGTCTGGTCGCTATGTAGGGATACACATGGCATGATTATGTAACATCTTGTTATATGCCTGTCGTCTTGTGTGGTTGTTCTGGCCACATCCATATCTGGATTAGCCTCACGAGTGTGAGAGGTTGTGTAGGTGGAGTCAATGAAACACTCTACACTTATTGTTGGCATATAAGTGGACAGTACTCACTGTCATACTCCCTCTAGTGGCCCGACATCTGGCAAGTGTGGGTGACCGACAATACACATGTTTACACAGACAGTTTGCTGATTGTATGAACACTACCACGTGGGACGGCAGGCACTGGCATCTTCTCAGGTTGTTATAGAAGAGCGCGCCAAGTCGGTGTCTAACATTGTCACTGCTGGTCCCTGTTCACTGACCTTGACATGGTCAACTACTCTGACTTTGTCTTGCAACACAGGTAAAAATATTTCAAACAAACTGTGTTTTAAGGAGTAATGAAGGCCGTACATTGAAATCGCAATCATGTTGCCATTAAAAGGCAAGTTTTAGTAACATTTTTCTTAAATTAAAGACAATAAAAATAATCATAATCGCATGTAGAAAAATAAAAGTTAATTGTGCAGTTAATAAGTCTAGGTACTAATTTTTAACCTACATTACGAGACGTCAGCCTGTGAATATGAGCACTGATATTACAAGTGCAGTATATAGGTGAGTGGGTAACAATAAATATCTTAAATTACTTAAATTAAGCTTTACAGTTGAGTCTAATCTTTCACTTCTTACAGCTATTGGCTACATAGATGGAATGCAGGATATATCCATGCCATGCCACGTCGCTTAAACACAACATAATAAGCTATCGCAAACCTGTATGTTTTTGCAGATGATAAAATTTAATAAATTATCAGTTATTGGTGTATTGTTAAAATTAAGTTGTCAACTAGTAGAAGGGATATCAGTTCATATTCGACTTACATTCCATTTCTAAAACTGAATTTTCGAACAATTTGCAGTTTGTTTTTGTTTTATCATGCATTTGTTTGGTTTCTTAAGTGTTTTTCAAAGTTGTCGTTTTAATTTATTACATGATTCTGCTCTAGCAATATATTATTTTCTTTTTGTATTTGGATTTTCGTGTGGTTTTAATGTTTTTAAATATTATTTCATTTCTTTTGTTACTTTAAGTAGGAATTTGTGTCAATATTTTACAATGTGGCAGTCATAATATTTATACAAAATCACAATGTGACTTGTGTTTTACCTTATGGGTACATATATACCAATTTTATGCACTGTTTACAGTGGCGAAAGAAGCAAATAATGCCAAATTCTAATCATTATGATGTGTACTCATGTATGTACAAACATTCTCTGAGAAATAACTGAGTTTTGTTTTGAAAGTATACTTATGATTTTTTTCCGAATCTGAATATGTTGGATTAAGCATGACACTGTCATTTTGGTACTTACAAAATATATGACGATAATAATGCAAAATAAGTCATTAATTTAAACTGCAAAACATGAAATTTTATTGTTAACAAAATGTTTCGAAACAAAATTTACAATATTCACAAAGAAGTTATAAAAAACAACATGAAGTACAAAATGAGTGCGTAAAGAGAGCGCCGAATCTCTGTCCAGGGGACGTAGTCGTGTCAAGCAGCGTTGTAGTGTGGTATAGGCGCCCCGAAGGTCTGCCGCGCTGTGTCCTGGTGGTAGGGAGGACACTGGCTGTCTGTCGCTCGCAGAGGCCACGCTGAAGGGCACATAGCGGGGCAGGTAGCTGCGGCGTAGACACACGGGGCGAGAGGCAGGTGGCGTGCCTAGCCCAGGTAGGTGTAGGGAGCGGCGAAGTAGGGAGCTGCGACAGCCTTGGCTATAGGTGCAGCAGCTACGTAGGGCGAGGAGTAGGCGAGTGGAGCGGCAGCGTAGGCAGCGTAGGGAGAGACGTAGGGCGCGGAGTAGGCGACCGGAGCGGCAGCGTAGGCTGCGAGCAGTCCTCTCTTGTCCCTCTGTTGTTGTTGTTGTTCTCCCTCAGCAGCCACATAGGCCACCAGCACCAACACGACAAGCACCTGCAATCACACCCACACTCCTCAACACCACGTACACTTCCTTCACCTCGTCCCAGCCGCTGACCTACAAGGCCTAGGACTAGTCAGAGGTGTCATAGTTCTCCATCAGAGAAAACATGCTGACATATCAAACCCTGCGTTTATGCCAATAACGAGGTTACAGGAGTACAAGCTGCGTGTTCTAGGCTAGGAACATGTTGACTGAAGGTGCCAACACACTGGTTCCTGCACAGCTGCAGTGCTGGTTCCTCTCCAGTATGTCTTCTACTGCAGAACCTCGAGCTATTACTGTAAAGCCAGTGGATGGTCACCTAGGCCGAAAACTATCTCTGATCACAAGACAGTAATATAACACTATACAGTACTCATGGATTTCTACTCTAAATCGGAATTAGTGAATATTCACTCATTATCACTGTTTTTTAATTAACTTAATTTGCTGCTGTCGATGATAAATAACTGGCTATGAGCGCAACTATTCACCGTCTTTTAATTAAATTGTGCCTCATGTCTTTCTTGACAGTATTTCTGTTCAGTTAACTACTGGATAGCGCTACTGAAACATTATCTACGAACTGAAACATTTTAAGTCTTTGCTGTACAAACTTTTAAATGTCTGAAACAGTTCAGATCACATAAATCTACATTCATATACATCACGCGAGGGCATGCACACACTGTAACAATATTAATATATTTTCCACACTGATGTGTAAAACTGTTAGGTAAGCAAATAAGGTAAAATATTTTCCATAAATTAATGATAAAGTTCCTATTAATTGTTTATACGCGTGCATCAATAGTAGAATTCCTATTAAGTTTTAGGGAACAGTCAGATGTAAACTGATGTTACCAGACATGCACAGTAACAATGCTGGAAACATTCTCAATTTAAAGCTGAAGTGTTGTTGAGTTACCCACACTGTGTGAGAACTACAAAAAAATATATAAAATTTAGGAAGTTAGTTTGCAGTGTATCCAGTGTATCTCAGTGATATTGAAGTACTTTGGACTCTGGCAACAGCACAGGGTTGTATAATGTTAGTGTCGTCATATCACACTAAGCATGTGCATATTTCACATGTCGCGAGAGTGTAGCAAGTACGGCCAGGACAAACGTACTAGTTGACTGTAACATATGGAAACTAATGTTATTGTGGGCCTCAAATAATGAAATAATATTACTGCAGAGATAAAACACATGTATACAAAATTTTAAGACTTTTATTTTTGCTTTACTACTTTGCTTTCAAGAAAGCAGTATCCAAATGAGAAGCAAATGTGGACGTATTTTACAATAACGAGCTATACAAAACGACTGCAACATTCAAAAGAACGGTAAATTAAACAGATGGTTACAGGTTAGATATATGTTATATGTAACTTACTACCAATAACAGTTGTCGGCTTGTGTGGAATACCAGCGCCTCACAGTCTACAGTCGACTTGAAGCATACAACACTTCACAAGTGTAGACAAGTGTTCTGACACTTATATTTGACCCAGGGCTACTGCAAGGTCACAGCAGTATACACAGTATATTTCAAGTGCAACGGGATGTAAGAATTTCTTAGTGGCAAGTGAGTCTTGAGACAGAGTAGACGGGCTGCAGAGGAACCTCTCACGCCCCGGCATTTGTCCAGTAGCTGCTACTCAGTACAACAGCAGACAATGAACAAACAGACACGGCTAAGTATGTGCGACATTTTCCTGTGCCTATGTACAGAGACCTGGCAAGTACGCGCTTTTTTCTCGACACAGGTTAGAACTGAAACATGTGTAAGTTAGTGTCTTGGCTTGTTAGACCGCTCGTGGTTGGCTGAGCACATAATACAGTAATAAATAAATACATGTCAAATCATATCGTATTACTGTGTTAGCAGCTGATGAGCAGTTGTTTACTTCTTGGAGGCTAGTGTATAGACGAGTGAACCCACCAATGTTGTTTAACCACAAACTGGAAACTAGCCTAGAGTGGAGAGTGTTCGTAGCGTGGTCACGTGTTCTAATCTCGCCCACGACATTGACTACCACAAGTTCTCGACCACTGACTTGTGTGTACGGCCAGAGAGCATGCTAGCTAGCATACAAGGACTTGTATTAGCTAGTATCGGATAGCGACGGCTCTGTTTTCCGTTATTTTCTTGTACAAGTTAAATTCAAACAATTTTGATACAAACGTTGATGTTTATGAATTAAATAGTTTACAGAAGACGCAGTATTTGAACTAAATAACGACGTGATAGACGAGAGAAGGAACATTGCTTGACGATGTATAATGACGACGAAACAAAGGCTTCTTTCCATCGCGGACGTTGCCACACTTACTATTTATAATTTTTTTTTTAAATTTAAAATTATAAATAGAGCACAATTTACTCCCACAGTTCAAAATCAATCTTCCAAATCTGCAACCAACGTATTTAATAAAGTGTGCAACTTCTTGCACTAGAAAGATGGTCTGGAAGCGTGTAGTTTGACAAGTGACAGTCGCACACCTCCTTGTACATATCCTTAAACCAAGTTACCAACTGCTTTACAATTTAAATATTTTAACTTCTAAGTTGTTCTAATTAAGTTTTGGGAATTATTAAAACACACTTATTAAGGTATGTTTGTGTAATTATTTGCTTCTAAATGAGATATAAATGAGTGTTAAAGTTTAATATAGAACGGTTATAGAAGGTACAGTAGCTCAGACAGAAAGAAATGTGGAATATACCGGCCATGGCCCACTCTGAAGAACCATCCAATCATTCTCCTCGACTGATCTCTAGGAACAATGGAGAGCCGAAATCGATGAGGGCGGACTGGGGATCGAACCCGCATCTTACCGAATACGAGTGAAGTAGTTTATCACAAAGTCACGGTAAACCACTGTGATGTTATCAGAAATGTGTGGCACCCCTGCAAACTGAACTGACCCAGGGGTGTCCACCGTCACTAAAGGTACCATTGTACAGTAGTTCGGAGCGAAGTGTTCCCAAGATAACACAAGCAACATTCAACTACATTCTGTAGAAGAAATTCATTGTAAATATTGGATTTTAAAATCGCGTATTTTGAGATTATTAATTGTTAGATGTAACGTCGTCTTCACCAGTATGACACTTTTCCCTTTACAACCAAAGCAACGAAATAATTAATTTTTTGTTAATGGTTTTTTTATATCTACATGGAAAGCATTTATGATGTAATACGACTGGGACAGCCAATGTGTTTTTGAGAGAGAATTAATGCCTCGTATCAGTTTTCAAATATCTCTGTAGTTTATAAGAAGTACCGCAGTAGTAGACAGTAGCACTAGAGTGCAGTGTAGTGTAGTGTAGTGCAGTGCAGAGGCCGGCTATCCAAGTTATACAGCAGTGTACTCACCATGCACTTCATGTCGAGAGACTAGGAGAGTGTAGATTGCAGCGGTAGAGAGCTACTGGGACTGATGTCTGGAAGATGGTAGGCCACAGCTTATATAGCGGCCCACTCATACGTGAGTCTCATGAAACTTTCCCTAATTTACTGTCAGCACATCACAGTCTCTGCGCTGGCCCGTCACGTCCACGCCGAATAGCAATGTGTGTGTCGACACTCGCTGGCAACACTGCCCCTCGTCACTGTGATAGTGATGACGAATATTTAAGCGAGGATTGCCGCACCCAGAGTGACAGATTATTAGAGACTGGAAATATTCGCTGGTTCGCTGATATGTAGGCTAGCCTCCAACAATATATGTGTATTCAAGTAGACAACAGCATTCCATTGGCTGCTCGCTGACACTGTGACATAGGTCTGCACGTAGTAATATTGGTATTATGGACTCATCGACGTCAAGGCGGTGTTAAATAAGTCAACGGGCCCCCTCGTGCATATAATTCATTTATAAATATAGCCAGGGTAAATGTGTTTCCTTCTTCAGAACGAAGCGAGGTGGCCCTGGGGTAATTGCCTGGAATGGCATTCGGGAAGGCATGGGTTCAAGTGCCGGTTCAGGGTATCTACGTTTTCAACGGTTCACTTAAATCGCTGCCGGCGAATGTTGAGATGTTTCGTCAACAAAAAGACCATGGCCGATTCCTCTGCCAGTTTCTGTAGTTGTATAAAGTTGTGTGTCATCGTCTGTCGCTTACCTTATCTTCACTGATCGCCCAAACTTTGTTTGTCGCTGCTGAAAATTGTGAGAAAGTGTGTTTCTTCTATCCTTGGTGTAGAATATTAACGATTGACACATGCAGAGCTTATATATATAATATCAACATCCTAACATTCACAACTGTATGTGTTACATAAGAGAGGAATCGTCTAGAAGACTGCAGTCCAGACCAGTGACATGTTCCTAGAGACTAGGCTGAGGTGTGATACTCGTGCCTGTGTCGCCCTTACTGTTTCCGCACTTCTAGACATCGTACAATCAGAACGCTCACATTACAGTCAGCCAGGTGGATATCAGCCAAGCTGGAAAAGCCATTTACCGATGGTCAACTAGTTAAAACATACATGCTTGTAGCAGTAGAAGAGCTTTGTCCTGAAATAGTAGATCTACTCAAGTCTGTCAGTCTTTCTACAAGTACAGCTGCTCATGGAACAGAGTACGTTGGTAAAACTATTGTCTTCAGCTGACTGAGAAAGTTAAGAAGTTCATATTTTTCTCTCTCGCACTAGATGAGTCAACTGATGTTACACACACTTAGCAGCTGTTGATATTTATTCGTGGTATTGACGTGAATTGTGAAGTTGCCGAGATGTTGGTATCCGTGTGCAGCGTGCATGGAACTACGACAGGCGCCGACATTTTTGTAGAAGTGGAAAAAACTCTTTCCAAATACAAACTGCAGTGGAAACAATAATTTTTAATGCATCACAACCGATGGCGGAAAAAACACGTATGGAACCAAATTAGGTTTGGTAGGTCAAGTTTGTAGAGATGGAGACTAAAGGTCTTCAAAGACCGATAATTTTGCACTGCATTATTCACCAAGAAGCATTATGCGGCAAATACCCGGACATTGCGTGTGTTACGAGGCTTGTAGTAACTACAGTGTACTACATTCGTTCACAGGGCCTTAACAATCGCCAATGTGTGTATTTGTGGAGGAAACAGAAGCACCTGCACATTGTATTCCTAACCATACAAACGTACGCTGGCTTTCTTGTGGAAAACTTATTTCGCGGTTGTTCGAACTTAGGGGTGAAATCAGTATCTTCCTGAATGAGAAGAATACGACATTACTAGAGCCCACGATCTTCCGTGAAATAATTCTTCGGCAGAATGTTTCAATGAATTATGAGCACATATGCAGACCTGCTTCATGGTCTGTGATTGGCTGTTTATAACTCTCAGCGTCTAGGCCACGACTTCTAAATTAAATGTACCTTCGGGACACTTGTATCAATTTTATAAATACCAAAAACACTCGGGGGCCAAAAGTAAAAAAAAAAAAAAAATGCAGGCAATAATTATAGGCATTGTACAGAAACATATAATTGCACTTAATGTTAGTCTAACATAAACCATTGTCATACGCAGAGATTACATTGACCTAACTATAACTAGTAAGAAATAGCCTTTAAATTATTATAACAAAACATTTTCGCTGATTTCTGACATTTTGATGGCGGGCCAGTAGAAATATCTCTGCGGGCCGCATCTGGCTCACTGGCCGCCTACTAAGAAGGCCTGACCTAACCTAACCCACTCTAGCCTCACCCAACCTAACCCAACCTAACCTAACCCAACCTAACCTAACCCAACCTAACCCAACCTAACCTAACCCAACCTAACTTAACCCAACCTAACTTAACCCAACCTAACCTAACCCACTCTAGCCTCACCCAACCTAAACTAACCCAACTTAACATAACCCAACCTAACCCAACTTAACCTAACCTAACCTAACCCAACCTAACCTAACCCAACCTAACCCAACCTAACCTCACCCAACCTATAAAAACACAAATTAACCCAACCTAACCCAACCTAGTTTAACCTAACTTAACCCAACCCAACCGAACAAAATTTAACCCAACTTAACCTAACACAACCACACCTAACCCAACCTGATCCAGCCAGACCGGAACCAACCTAACCCAGCCTTACTCAAATCAACCTAACCAAACTTTACCAAACCCAACCTAACCTAACCCAACTAAACCCCAACTAAACTAACACCATTCAACACAACCTAACCTAATGCAACCTAACCTAACCCAACCTAACCTAACCCAACCTAACTTAACCTAACCTAACCCAACTTATCCCAACCTAACATAATGCAACTTAACCTAACCCACCCTAACCCAACCTAACCCAACTTAACCCAAACTAACGTAATGCCACCTAACCTAACCTAACATAACTTAACAAAACGTAACATAACCGAACCTAACCTAACCTAACCGAACCTAACTTAACCCAACCTAACCTAACCCAACCTAACCTAACCCAACCTAACCTAACCCAACCTAACCTAATCCGACCTAACCTAACCCAACCTAACCTAACCCAATCTAAGCTTTCCCAAACTATTGTAACCTAGTATGCACTAACCTGCACAAACTTGCACCAACCTGCACTAAGTGGCACTAACCTGCACTAATGTGCACTAACTTGCACTAATCTGCACTAAGTTGCACTAACCTGCACTAAGTTGCACTAACCTGCACTAAGTTGCACTAACCTGCACTAAGTTGCACTAACCTGCACTAACCTGCACTAAGTTGCACTAACCTACACTAAGTTGCACTAAGTTGCACTAACCTGCACTAAGTTGCACTAACCTGCACTAAGTTGCACTAACTTGTGCTAACTTGCCCTAACTTGCACTAACCAGCAGTAAGTTGCACTAACCTGCAATAACATGCACTAACCAGTAGTAACTTGCACTAACCTGCAGCAAATTGCACTAATATGAGAATTATTGCTCTTACTTGCACTAGCTTGCAATATCTTGCCCTGGCCTGCATTAACTTGTATCAGCCTAATATTTTCAGCAGTAGATTACTAACCTAGAATAGCTTGCATTAACCGCTATTAACCAGCTTTAGTACAGACTTGTATTGACATGCATAATTTAGTCTTACATGCAAATAGTTGGATTAATCTGCACTAATGTGACAAGCCTGCACAACCTTCCATTAGAGTGCAAAAATTTCAGTTAGGCTGAACTATCATGCCCTTGCCTGTATTAACTTGCTCTAGCCTGCATTAACTTGCTCCAACCTGCACTAACTTGACCTAGCATGCACTAACTTTCCCTAGCATGTACGGACTTGCCTTAGCATGCACTGACTTGCCCTAGTATGCACTGACTTACCCTAGCATGCACTGAATTGCCCTAGCATGCACTAATCTACCCAAACCTGCACTAATCTGCCCAAGCTTGCATTAATCTGCCCTAGCCTCTCTAAGTTGCACCAGACTGCACTAAGTTGCAGCAGACTGTCCTTGCTTGCACTAACCAGCACAACCCCACCATTAACTATCACTGGTTTGCACAAATTTACACAGACCCAGTCCAATTTACTACTTAACCCAACCCAGCCTAACACAAACGAACCTAACCTAACTTAGCCCAACCTAATCTAAGCCAACTCAACCCAACCTAACCTAACCCAACTCAACCCAACCTAGCCCAACCTAACTTAAAGCAACCTAACCCAACCTAACCTAACACAACCTAAACTAACCCAGCCTAACCAAATCTAACCTAACCCAACCTAACCTAACCCAACCTGACCCAACCCTACCTAACCTAACACAACCTAACCCAACCTAACCTAACCCAACCTAACTTAACCTAATGCAACCTAACCTAATGCAAACCAACCTAACATAACTCAACCTAACTTAACCTAACCCAACCTAATGCAACCTAACCTAACCAAACCTAGCCCAGCTTAATACAACCTAACGCAACCTAAACTAACCCACTCTAACCTAACCCACCCTAACCTAACCCACAGTAATCTAACCTAACTTAACCTTACCTAACCTAATGCAACCTAACCTAACCTAACCTAACCCTCCCCTAACCTAACCCACCCTAACCTAACCCACTCTAACCTAACCCACCCTAACCTAACCCACAGTTATCTAACCTAACTTAACCTTACCTAACCTAATGCAACCTAACCTAACCAAACCTAACCTAACTTAACTCAACCCAACCTAACTCAACTTAACCCAACCTAACCTAACTCAACCTCATCTTACCCAATCTGACCCAGCCAGACCTAACCCACCGAACCCAAACCAACCTAACCCAGCCTAGCTCAAACCAACCTAACCTAACCCAACCTAACCTAACCCAACCTAACCTAACACAACCTAACTTAACCTAATGCAACCTAACCTAATGCAAACCAACCTAACATAACCTAACCTAACTTAACCTTACCAAACCTAGCCCAGCTTAACCCAACCTAATGCAACCTAACCTAACCAAACCTAGCCCAGCTTACTACAACCTAACGCAACCTAAACTAACCCACCCTAACCTAACCCACCCTAACCTAACCCAACCCAACCTAACCCAACTCAACAAAACCTAACCTAACATAACCTAACCTAACCCAACCTAACCTAACGCGACCTAACCTAACCCAACCTAACCTAACCCAACCTAACCTAACCCAACCCAACCTAACCCAACCTAACCTAACCCAACCTAACTTAACCTAACCTAACCTAGCCCAACTTTACCTATCCTAACCTAACGCCACCTACTCTAGGATTAAACCACAGACATGTGGTGTCGCAGTAACCTCGTTCCTGTTAGCACCGTCAAATGAGCTACGTCTGTGCAATCAATCTGCCAGTAACCTTGAATCAGCGCTGCATATGGGCACGTAAATTATCGAAACAAACTGTTACAGAATTATTTCCGCGAAAAGTCGTGTGCTCTAGACATTACCCATGTTGACCCACATGGAGTGGCTGTGGAAGTTAACTTTTCTCGCAGATTTGATGACACACATTAATTGTTTAAACCTGGAGCTACAGGATGAATATACCCTCATATCAGACTTTTATGGACACATAAAGGCATTCCGACAAAAACTGCATCTATTTCAGTCGCAACTGACTTTGAGCTGATTTGCCCATTTCAAGTGTTGTGAAATTTTATGTCACGAAACGGATACGCCTTTTCCTTCGGAATTTGCTGTTTAAAACATAACATGTTTCAATTCACAGTCCCAAACTCTTTTTTCTGACCTAGATTCTCTTGCATCAGACATAAGAATCTTCAAAAACCCTTTCGATTGCAGCATTGAAAGTCTTACACCTGAACTACAATTAGAAGTGATTGACACGCAGTCCAGCAACGTGATGAAGGACAAATTCAAAGAAAAGAACTTGGTATGTTTTTACAGCAGTCTTTCAGAAGTCACATTTAAGTATGTTATCTTTGTACAATTGTTGCAATGGGTTCGTATTATGAACGTTAAATATTTGTTTGGACATACGCAGTCTGTACGTGTGTCTGAAGAAACGAACAGATAGCAGTTCCCGAAACATGAGCACCAGTTGTCGTCTTGAGAAGCCTACAATCTTCCGTCTCTTTTTATCTGTGTTGTGTCCTGCCTGCGTTCACAAACATTCATCTCTCTCGTTATTTCTGTTGTCGTTCATCCATTTGGTGTCTTTTTCGCACACCCCATTTTTGTTGTTTTTTTATTATTATTCGTCTGTCGTTTTTCGTGCGGTCTTTCTTCAGTCGGCTATATTCCACTTAGAAATTAACTTTGTGTTTTTTATATCTGTTGTTGTCCTCGTATTGTCTACTGGGATACGACTGTATATCTTTCAGGAATTATCTGTAAATTTTTATGTATGTTGACTACAACTTACTGGCTTTTCTTCCTTTGTTTTTTGTTTATTGTGGGCTTATCTGCAATACGACAACATTCGCCCACAATGACGTATGGCCAAAGAAACTTTTATGTTCATGGCACATTTAGCAACTTAAAGAACTGCTTTCGCGGTATTTAGCACGACCACATATGTTAGTGAAAATACATTTTCAAAAATGAAGTGTGTGAAAAGTATCTACCTATCACAATAATGCGACGACCATGCTGGTCATCAGAAACACAACATTTGAGGCTCGGACAGGAGATATAATGTCTCAATAAACACGGCATCACGTGTCTCACTAGTAAAATAATACTTTATTCGTGTAACAAAAAGTTTAGCTCTGTTTTAATTAATTGTTTTATTGCCAATATGAAAGTTAATAACAAGCTTTACTAGACTAATTTTGTAGTAACATAGGCTTGAAAATCAGTTTTAAAAATTTATGTGAATTTTGCTATATTGTACTGTAATTTCTCAAGTAACAACACAAATTAATAATAGAAAATAAAGATAAAGAAAAATTCCTATTAAAGTATGTGATTTATGATTTTGCTTAATTATATGTATAGTTCGACCCGCGGTCACTATCTTGGAATCAAATGTGGCCCTCGTCGAAATAAGTTGGGAGACTCCGGCTTAAGGGTATTCTAAGTCACCCTCTAAAATATAGCCATAATTTGAATTATTCTCCACATTTAATATATATATATTTCCCAATAATTTGAATCGTTGATTTTTACAATTGACCCATTCAAAACCTCCAAAAGGTAAATACTGTGCCATTGCCCAACAGTATAAATTAATTGCATGTTGGTATTCTAAATATGAATTTACAATTTTAGAATCATAATTTTTTAAATATTTATTATTAGCTTTTGCGTATATTTTACAACACTGGAATATTCCTCATATAATTCATTTTTCAATCGTTAACATTTTATCATAACAATTCAATAATTCTATTCAATTTTTGTATGTTATAACATAGCGTCTCAAGCTAATCCTGGGATTGTAAATTACCGAGAAGGATCTAATTTATATGTTTTCAAAAAAACATCTGTAAAATTTTAAAATTGGTCAGCTAATACTAATACATCAGATTTGTTGTAAAATCTTATATAGTGACCTATTCCAAACTTTTTGGACAAATTTATAATCTTCATTGAAAATATTAGTTTTATTTAAATTGTTAAAAATGTTATTTTGATGGTAATTCTGTTTCATTATATTTTTCTTCAGAATCCATATAATCGTAAGGATAAACACAATTTTAAAATAACTGAATCGAGTTGTTCACCTGAAATAATATTTTGAAGTTTCTAAACATTGTTCTTTAGTAAGACTTTTAGAAAGTTCGTTAATACTAGAAGTCAGAAATATAAATGCATCAATAATTCTTAAATTTACTACTTCTTTTACGTGTCTAGTGAAATAAATATTTTTTTCCGTTATTTTGAATTACATCAATTCAATTTTCATTTTCAGATTTTCCGAAATCTTTTATAAATAAATGAGTGTCAAAACCTGATAAGTTATGAACATGAATAGGAACAAGACTTAGGGCTTGATAATTTAAATTGCATTTATTATGGGTCGCTCTTCTAAATGTTCCAGTTAAATGATGATGGTCCATTATTGAGTCTATTATTAGTTCACCCTTAATAAGTATTTTATTATTTTTTACAAATATGACAGTGTGTTGCGTTTTTATAATCATTATATAATTCTTTAATTAATAGAATCATTGGTATGACATTTTTTTTTTTTTTAGATTCCTCCATTAACATTTTCACAAAACCACTAGAGGCATTTGTTCCTTTATGAAATACTGTAGATCAGTAATCAACATTTTCATATTTTATGTAATAACAAAAGCTTATTGGCTCATATTTTTATAATTTTTGTATATGATTTTTTAGGATTTTGTTCACAAGTATCTATTTTATTTAGTAAAGATTCAAAATCAGCATGAATAGTAAAAGGTACTTTTAAAGAGTTATAATTTTAAATTTAATTTCTGTATATTTTTCATTTGGAAGTTCTACTCGAACGCCTTCACGTTCTTTACAATATTTTTCATGAATATTTAATTTATCTTCAGAATAAAAGTGTTGGTAATTTCTATCTCAAAGAAGTTATTTTCTAGTATTTTTTGAAAGTTGTGATGCAATAAGCTGAGGAAGACTTTTTATCCAACAACAGTGATCATTATTTTCATTTTTAACTAGCTGTCCCTTTGCGGCTTCGCCTGCGTGTACTTTAGTTACGTGTTAATTGATGGTGATACTATATTCTATATTATACTATATTCACTGTTTATCTTTAAAACATCAAATACAAACAGATTTGTCCAGTCCACTGCGCTAAGAGTACTTTTTTTAATTCATCTTTATTTCTCTATAAAACAGCTGCCCGGCTGCGGCTTCCACCGCAAAACAGCTGCCCGGCATTTAACAGCTAGCGTACTCAATAACAGTGTAAAGAGCGCGCGCAATACGC
>PNEQ01035127.1:0-16493 GCA_003012365.1 Medauroidea extradentata | reverse complement strand
GTTTGTATTCAGAGTACCTGCCATTGTAGTATAGTAAATGCCCGTTCAACCATAACTGTCTCTTAGTCCTTTAACCCTAAATAACATCTAAATAAACCCACAGTGTAGCTACCATCTGAGTGAAACCCCCCAAACTAATAATAACTTAGGAACCCCAAATATAATAATCGACGTACAAGAAAAACCATTTTGTAACAATACACATGGAGCAGTCTATCTTGGGCGGGCGAGAGTACGGCGCGGACCAGGCATGTCGACTCCAAGGAAAACAACATACTGCGATTATTAACTGCGCACATATAACTACAGGTACGACACTGTTGCAATAGTGACTCAGAAAATATTACATATAGCATTTGTACAATTATTTAAATAATAATAATAAAAACAATCAATTTATATAACAATAATTGCAACATATCTACTGAAGGTATAATAATTTTTGTGCCATGTGTCAAAATGTACATTTTTAAAAAAAAGTGGACTTACCGCGCAGAACCTACAATTCACATCATAAGACAGTAAATAGACGAAAATACGGGGGATGGAGTGCCAAAGAAGAGAATTATCACAATTTTCGACATAACTTTTCCCACATGCGAAAATCCGGGGACTGACCCCGCCGGGAATCGAACCCGGATCTCCTTGGTGGGAGGTTAATGGTCTGACCACTCGGCCACCGTGGCTTTTTTTTTTTTTTTTACAAAAGTAAATCATATTTTAAAGGAAGTTATCGATTTGAAATCCCATTCTAAGTCAACAATTAGCCAAAATTATAGATAGTACTTTTTTGCTGTGGAAGAAAAATTAACACGTAGTAAAAACAGTTTCCAACAAATCTATGAGAAGGTTTACGATATCTTCTCTCTTTTAGAACATAAAAACAAGAAGTTACCAACATAACTTACAAATCTATTTTCCTCAAAGTGAGTGCAAATTAAGCCTGAAAGTTAAAACTGTTTACGTAATCTGGAAATGGTAAATTATAATATTGATATAGACATGTAATGATAAACAAAATATACTAGGTGTAAGTTAGCTTACTAAGTAATACGCGAGTACCCAGTTTAATCAAACTGAGAAAAAAAATTCTGAGATGTCTATCATAAAGATAAAAAATAGCCACCGTTTTCAGAATATTACAAAAGGATGAACAGGAAGGACAAAAGTGAAGTCAGCTTTATATGTAGAGTGTGTACCAAGTTTAATTAAATTTCTGAAAATATTTCCTAAGAAATGTAATGCTATGCTAAAAATATACACATGGCCGCCATTTTAAAAATATGAACACAGGATAAACTAAACACTAAAGTAAAGTCACCTTTGTATGTAGTATAGGTACGTGTACCAAGTATGATGAAATTCCAGCTTCATCGAAAAATGATAAAACGGCCGCCATTTTGATCATATGAACAGGGCTTAAGGGGCCCGCCTCGTTGCCACCAAATCACACTGCAGCGTGTTTGAAGACAACGTTTTACACCGAAACTAATACACGTGTGTTCACACCGTTTGTCTACGAAAAGAACACACACTTCAGAAGATTGCCCTTAAGTACTCGCAAGACAACACACATATTAGAAATCTCATTTTAGGGCACGTCAAAATGGGTTAAAACAGGGTTTTCAGGCTGCTATAGCGGAAAATATACTAGCCGAATACATGTGAAACCACTTAAGGGTAGTGCATTGGACTTTATAGTAAAGTGATTTCGTAAATAAAACAATAGGGTCACCACTTAAAGTCCCATAGGAAATTTGTTTTTCCGCGAAGACTGCACGCCTTAAACGTAGAGGCGACGTACCGTTGTATGGTCCATACGACGTCGCCCTTAGCACCATACCTCATTCACACAAATACATGTGCCACGAGGCGGGCCCCTTAAACGAAATGTATAAAAATAAAGTCAGAATACAAAACACTATATATATGTACAAAGTTTGATGAAGTTCGGTCCACTGGTTGAGAAGTTTTTACACCTACCCACACACATAGAAAGGTGATATCATGTCTATTTTTTCCTTCGGAAAGTTGGCTAATAATATTGGCCAGAAAAAAAAAACGAATGGGGGTGAAAAGTGACCCATTGCTAACGGTTGAATAGCCTACAGACATAAACTAAGCTACGAGGTCCCCAGGATAATAAAACTCACCAGAAGTGGAAGGACTCGCTGCAAGATTACACTACTGGCAACAGCAAACAACTCCGAGGTCCTTACTGTGGCTGGCACAGACGTCATACTAGTTACTACTCAGTACTACGGGGACAAAAGCAGCACAGCCCCCTCCCCCCCCCCTTCTCTGACACGCCCACCAGGAGACTGTGACGCGGACTTCAAACCCGGTCTCACACACGTCAACTGTTTACCAGGCCGAAACAAATACGTACTTTGTAATGTCACGAACTACATAACCCCCCACCCTCCCTCCACCCACCAACCTATCACCGAGAGACGACCTCGCTGCCAAACCGTACTGTAAATATTTGCTTCTCCGGGTTTCCCCAGCAGAACTAAAACACTGCTCTAAGAGCATACTATGATATACAATATGACCAGGAACTGTCGTATGATAAGTACACTATGTGAATCATGGGCTAAATTGAAGACGAAAATGTTAACGACGTAAAGTATTAGGGCGCCAGTTTTCGTGCACAACATGGTGACAGCACGGAGACAGGCCTCTCTTGCGCTCCACGGTCCAGATATTATTTTGTGTATTTTATGTCGAGTAAACATAGAATCATTAGAGATGATAGTTTATGACAAACTGTATTATTGTGGACATGCGCCATTGCAATATTATGTCGTCCCAGAAATCTTAGAATAATACAAAGAAAAACTAACAACGAAATACGAAAAAAGAGAAAACAAGCCGAGTTGGCTGTTGTCATCCATAAACCAAAACAGAACATGAAGGATCCCATAAGGCATTAGTCAACGACAAATAAAGAAAAAAATAATGATAAACAACCAAAAATAAATGTCGAAATACAAAACGAACTAATATGTAAAACGCAGGACGTCACAATTCAGACAGCACAGACAATACTAGAACGAATACAACAATGGACACAAGGCAGGATAACAACGACGACGTCACAGACAACACAACGATGAAGACACAAAAGAACACATTAGATTTCCAAAGGTCGACTTTTCACGACGTCTCGGGAGCTGACATCTGCTCCCGTCTTCTGGTGAAGTAAAAGTAAAGTAAACCGTCGTGAAAAGTTGACTTTTGGAAATCTACTGTGTTCTTTTGTCTCTTCATCGTTGTGTCGTTTAGTGTGTTGTCTTTGACGTCGTCGTTATTATCCTGTCTTGTGTCCATTACCGTATTCGTTTGTTTTGTACTTCGACATTTATTTTTGGTTGTTTATCATTAATTTTTTCTTTATTTGTCGTTGACTAATTCCTTATGGGATCCTTCATAATCTGTTGTTTTGGTTTATGGATGTGTTGACAATAGCAAACACGGCTTGGTTTCTCTTTTTTCGTATTTCACTGTTAGATTATCTTAGTATTGTTCTAAGATTTCTAGGACGACATAAAATTACAATGTCGTATGTCCAAAATAATACAGTTTGTCATTCTGTCCCATTCAAAGACACTATGATAGGGTTGCATGTTGGCCTGACAGCAGGCATGTTACAACATGCTGGGGGAAAGCCTGAGTCAACCAGTGATGTCATGGGTTTTCGCAGCAATGTCGCAATTCCCGAGAGACTTCATTGGGAATCCCCGATGACTCCAATGCGTATACGTGACTACCAACAGGCACGAGCGAGGTAATCTCAATTATTAGACATCTGGTCATCATGTTGCACCACAGGTTGACATCATTAAAATGGACGTATAAAAACTCGGAACTGCGCAATATGAGTCAGTCAGGAGTCTGGGAGTCAGAAGTCTGGAAGTCAGGAGTCTGGGAGTCAGGAGTCTGGGAGTCAGGAGTCGGAAGTCTGAAGAGGATCAGTGTGAGTTTGTAGTCAGCGAGTACGGAGTGAGAACCGAGAGTGGTGTCAGGCAGCGTCCTTTGGGGCGGCGATGGGCATCGTGAGAAGTGACGGGCCGAGAGGAGACACTGACGGCAGCGCGGCTGAGCTGACGAGGTGCAACGTCTCGAGGATGGCAACACTGCGATGGTGGTCGGTGCCGAGGCTGAGTAACACCAGTGTACTGCAGAAGGGACTGACAACACTTGGGGTGTTGTGTCGGCGTGGCAGAACTGACTAAGGTGTGACATCTCGGGGATGGCAACATGGCGGTGCCGAGGCTGAGTAACATTAGCGTCCTGCAGAAGGGAGTGATAACACTTGGTGTGTTGTGATGGCGTGGCGGAACTGACAAGGTGTGGCATCTCGGAGATGGCAACATGGCGGCGGTGGTCGATGTCAAGGCTGAGTAACATCAGCGGCCTGCAGAAGGGACTGACAACACTTGAGATGTTGTATCGACGGCAGCAGTGAAGGTATCGGCGTGCTACAGATAGGTGGTGGGCTTTGGAGAACACCAGAGGTGTCGAACCGGCGAGAGCAGTCACTGGCAACTTAGGAGAGTTCGCTATTGGGCGTGTTAGAGGAAGGTGTTATGCTTGTGGAGAGAGGCTGGTGAAGACATCTTGGTGACGTCAGAGTCTACTGTGAAGCTGCAGGCACATACCTTACGAGCAGTATTGGGTGGAACAAGAGAACTGGTGCTGCGGGTCGACGGACAAGGAGGTGCGCGACGGGAGTAGAACAGAAGACCTCAAGAGTGAAGATAATGGTGCACTCGGGGTGCTGCGCTGCACATAGTGAGCCATAACCACTTCAGACTGTCAAGGTTAGACATTGTCACTATTTAAGAGACTGTTGATTGGATTTATGACTGAATTTTTATTGTGATTTGTAGTCTTTGAATAATGGTAAATATTCTTGTGATTTAATTGTCAAAGTTCATTAACGTTTCTGTGGCACTGTAGTAATTGTATGCATTGTGATTGCTGTTTTGTGTATTTTTGTAAGCTATGTGAGCTAGTAAATCAATATTTTAATTCAATTATTTTATTTCTAGCTATAAGACCTGTACCCCAAAGTGCTCAGAGAACTGCCCACATTTAAGTTTTTGCTAAACATGTAACAATAGTTTATCGCGGAAAAACTGTTTGCTGGGTTTCAACGTATGTTCAGCTTACCAGAAGATTACTGGCTTTAGCTTGTATGTGGAGCTGTTACCCTACTTGACTGAGCAAACAAGGATCTCGACATTGTAATATTTCATGACTGTTATTGGGCTGCAAACAGCTACGGAGTGTCAGACGTATATCACCCAATCATACATGTGGCGTGAAACTACAGCGTTTTCAAGGGTATGTTGGTACAGAACTTTTCCCGATGTACCATCATCTCTAAGAAACATGTTTATACTGCTCGGGATTTGAACCTGCGCCCAAAATATGCAAGTCAGAACTATGTTTTGAAAGTACTTTAATCCTACCTTGAAATGATTTTTCCCCGTAGATTGCTTGTGAACACTTCTAAAAGTTTTGTAAACAAATGTGTATTTTAACCTGCTACAATGTAATTCAATAGCCAATTAGGCGAGTCACTTAACAAATATGTAGCGTATAGATACTAATTGCTTGAAAGAAAACAACACAAGGCTTGAAAACTGGCGACTCTACCGCAAACTGCCTTAACCCGAGTTTTTTTTCAGACTGGTGACAATAACTCAAATTTTTTTTTAACCAAAAGTTTGAGTCAATGTATAGTCACACGATGCACAATACTGTGGATGCGTTTTTAAAAAATAATGTACCATTCGTCAGCAAAAAAATATTTTGCTTCATTTTTGCATATTTTCACGACATAAAACGTGGTACTTTTGGGTGATGAAATCTAAAAAACAGTTCAGTACATTTCTACAAAAAAAATTCAGCTACAAATTACAACATATAAGTGTCGAAACTGTGGAGCAAAATTTTGATATGAGTATTAGGTAGCAATACAAAAAAATATTTTCGAAATCACTGCAAAACTCGGTAACAAGCCCTTAACGTGTCAACGATTCAACTTTACGTCACATGTAAACATCATTCTAATCCAACTCAAACAACAGTATTTTCACAGTCATGGCCATACACACGAACGTCAATTCTCTGTTTACTTAAGACGCGCGCGTTATCTCGTTTAAACTCAACTGACGCAACAACGGACGTTAATAAACGGTTGTTTCGTCATATAGCAGTTCGCCGTTTTGTCGCACTAAAAATAATAAGAAAACTAGATTTGTTCACGATTAATATGACGCAGTCAACATTTTTGTTATTCTGATGCAACCTACAAAAGAACGCGAATCTGCAGGATAACTAGCAAAAAACTGAATAAAACTAATTGGTCTTCCATAATACCACAATTTGCCCATTTTTCGCCACCTGATAGGTTGTTGAAAATGAACACAAACAAAATTATTCCCGATTAAAAATAAAAAATAAAAGTTTCCAGGCTAGTATTCTCTCAATTTCCTAAGTCAAACGAAATATAATATTAATAAAATATTAACAAAACAACTTAACTATCATGAACCACTTGTTTATGCGTACAAATACAGTTCAAACATTTATGACTTATTACTGCGAGAACTGTTCTCTATTTAACGTACATATGCTTCATCTTACACAGATTTCTATGAAATATTTTTATATGAAATTATGATTTTACAGAAGACAAATTAAGGGAAAAGGATGCCTACAAACAACTAAACAATGGAAACCCAATATGTGTACATTATTTACACATATGCTCAAACTAAATAATGGCGTATCTAAATCCAAACCATTCTCTATAATTTCACGTGACTCATAGGAATAAAATATTCAGTGCAAATAACTCGGCATTATTTTTGTGACATTACATCAAAGATGTTAGTATAAGCTATTCACAGAACCAATGTTTTCTTCCGAGACAAGAACTATGCTAGAACTTTGTTTCAGAGCCACACGTGCACAGTTGCAGTTATAGTAGATGGTCAGTAACTCGGTTGTTTTAACTCTTTGTTTATGTGGTTACACCAGCTAATTACAGACTGCAACCTTGTTAAGGCCATGCATGATCTTTCATTTATTTCAAACAATTGCAAATTACTTGAATGTTTTTTTTTACCGAATACTTTGAAAAAATTTGAGGCTGTGTACAGTCATACGATACACAATTTTGCCAGAGCGTTCTTTTAAAATAATGTACCGTTTGCTAGCAAAAAAATTATTTTGCTTCATTTTGGTTTACTTTGACTACAAAATTTGTGCTATTTCAGGGACAGAAATCTAAAAATCCATTTGGTGTGGTGCAACAGAAAAATTCTGATACAAACGATGATATATAAGTGTTAAAAATGCCAGAATGAATTTATGATATATGTATTATTTGCGTTATTTTTTTTTTCTCGAAACCACTGTAAAACTAAAGAGCAATGCCTCTAGCTTTAAGGGTGTTCAAGTGCGATAAACTCATAATTTTAAATTTGTATAGAATATTGTTAGTTTTGTAGGCTATACTTTTTGAGTACAGTTCACTCTTATGACACAATTTTAGCTTCCATAGATTTCTCATGACGGCGCGTCAAACTCAGAATTTGCATGTTCTGCTGCCATGCAAATAGTGAAAACCAATTGACTTGTCTAAGCGAAATAATTCACAGTGAAATGACATGCCATGGTCAACATAACAAAACATTTAAAAAACTCCAAGTGAACAATTTTGTATTTTAAAAAATCGCTGAACAAACAACTATATTCAAGTGCTTTTGCGATTTTTGTAATAGTTAACCACGAATTATTTCACTGAAGTAAGTCAATTGATTTCCAATATTTGCATGGCAGCGTAACCCACAAATTTTGACTTTGACGCATCGTTATGACAAAACTATGCGGGCTAAAATTTATTTGTGAGAGGAAAATGTACTCACAAGTATCGTCTATAAAACAAACAATATTTCAGAAATATATGAAAGTATGACTCCTAGCACTTGAACACTCATGACGTAAAGTTATTCTGCTTCGTGATACGAGGCTTCGAACTTCAGGACCAGAAGTATGGTAAACATTTTAAATTGTGATCTAATATCACGCGATACATAGCGACCGGTAGTTATCGCGAAAATATTTGTACCCCACTATGTTTCAGTGTCTCACGAGCACATCGGCAGCTGTGCTTCATAGTTATTGGCAGCGTGTCTTTGTTCAGACATGTCTCGCACTTGATTGCACCAACTAGAGGAAGGCAATTCTTATTGTGGCACCATACGTCTGTGACTTCTACAGCAATTTCCATCGTCATATTTTTATATTCGTACCAGATATATTTTCTTGTTTTAAACACAAAATGTGACTAAATTTTGCACTTATGAAGTATTTTTATCTCGCATGTAGTTTTTGCGTAATGGCTCGTTAAAGTCAAAATTTGCATGTTTCCGTTGGCCTTGTTACGGAGTTTTGCAGTGATTTCGAAAAAAAAAAAAAAAAAAAAAATTGTTTATTGCTACCTAATACTCATATCAAAAATTCGCTGCACAGTTTTGACACTTATTTGTTATAATTTGTAGCTGAATTTTTTTGTAGAATTATACTGAACGTTTTTTTTTTTTTTTAATTTCATTACCCAAAGTACCACGTTTTTCGTCGTGGAAATGAGCAAAATGAAGGAAATTATTATTTTTTTCTGGTGAATGGTACATTATTAAAAAAAAAAACGCGTCCACAGTATTGTGCATCGTGTGATTGCACATTGACTCAAATTTTTTCAAAACTTTTGGTTAAAAAATATTTGAGTAATTGGCACCAGTCTGAAAAAACACTCGGGAACAAGCCCTTAATAAAAACAACGCCATATGGATTCCAAAAAGTGAATGAAACAATAAACTATGCCTTGTCAGCGTGTAAAAAGCAAAACAATGTGTCTATTCCCCGATTTATAAGAAAAACCGTAAAACCGATCTGACAGGGATCAATCCCCCTTAATCGCTCACCAGTACCTCATGGCCGCTAAGCGCATGAAGACATGAACTGTCATGCAAGTCTTCCAGTCAGCTGCTCACATTCTACTGGCAAGCTAGCAAGCTAGGGTAAGCCGTATTACACGCGTACAAACACAACTCTCAAGTTTGCATGCAGAATACGTTACAAATATAGCGCAGAGACGATGGTTTATATGGCGGGAAAACTTGACTGCTGGATTTAAACGTACGTTCAGCTTACCTGAAGATCCGTGCCTTACGTGCACATCTGCAGTTCCGCTTCGTGGTTAGTGATTGGAGATTTTAACTGCCACGAGCCTTGGGATGCTACCGACAAATCACAGACGAACGTTGTAGTAATTGGTTCCGTCAAACGAGATACGGCTCTTCACATAGACTCGCTGCCAATAACTATGAAGCACAATTGCAGATATGTACGTAAGGCACTAAAACAAAGTGGGGCAAAAATCTGATCACGAAAAACACGGGTCCCTAGCTGTAGCTTGTGCTTGAAGCTGTTACCCTATATGGCTCAGCCAATAAGAATCCCGCTATTGTAATATTTGATGCCTGCTATTGGTCTGCAGACATTCGTTGTGTCAGGTGTATATCACTTAATCACACATGTCACAAGCAACCAGTGTTTTCAAGAGTATGTTGGCACAAAATATTTTCGCGATATACTTTAATCACTACAGATAGGGGAAAAAATCGAGTCCAATAATCTGCATGTTGTAATCAATTGTCCTATGCATATAAAGCCCGTTTATTCGTTTGTATACTGTTTCAGTGAGTAGCATCTAGTGGCGAAGTAGTCAAGGATTGACTGCACACAGGATGCTTGATTCTACCATGTAGACCATTGAACTTGTTAATTTATTCTTTCCCTATTAATACCTTAAGTTCATTAAGAAAACAAACAATAACTTTTAATCATTTGCTGGGGAAATAATAATAATAATTTTAATTTTAATCTCTAATCTCAAACGTGCCTTTCGACATTAGGGTGTGCAAGTGCGATAAATTAGTAATTTTATATTTTTATCAAAATTGTTAGTTTTGTAGACGATACTTGTGAGTACATTTTACTCTTACGAAACAATTTTAGCTCTCAGTTTTCTCATAACGGAGTGTCAAAGTCAAATTTTGCTTGTTACGCTACCATGCCAATAGTGAAAACCAACTAATTCACTGTGAAATTACATCCCATGAGCTAAGCAATAAAACATTAAAAAAATCCGCAACATAATATTTTGAATTTAAAAAATAATCGCAAAAGCACAGAAAATTGTTGCAAATTCAGCATTTTTTTTTTTCAAATACAACACTCTTCGCGAGACTTTTTCAAATGTTTTATTACGTAGCCCATTGTAGCCTATGTTATTTCACTGTGAATTATTTTACGTACGTAAGTCAATTTTTTTTCATTGTTTGCATAGCAGCAGAACATGCAAATTTTTACTTTGACGCACCGTTGTGAGAAAATTACGCCAGATAAGATTGTTTCGTGAGAGGAAACTGTACTCACCAGTATCGTATACAAAACTAACACTATTTCATATAAATATAACATTATGACTTCAACACACTTGAACAGCCTTAAAGCACATGTACTGCGCTCTCGGTGACTTAGACAAGGTTTCTCCCGCTCTCTTCTTAGAAAGGTTAGTCATAAACCAGATCTCTGGGAACCAGTTTTGTCGGGGAACCACCGCAGTTACAGCTGCGCCCGTTTGAATGTTTTCCTGGTGGAGCGAGGAATGTCGGAACCTTGCTTTCGTAGCTGGGCAAGCTTGAACCGTTCCTGTGGACGTACGCTATTGCAAGCGAATATTGCAGAACTGGAGGGGGGGGGTGAGAGCCAGTATGAGCTGTATCCAGAAAGACGACATGAAAATAAAATGAAACAGAAGATTAACAACATAAATTAATTCCGGAACGGAATATTCGTACCTTGAAATGGGGTGAATAGGGACGTTGGGATGTAGGCCTACACGAACAGGATTCCAAATCAAAAGTTCCAGTACACAATTTTAAAACCCGAGTTTTTCTTAAGGTAGAAAAGTTAATAATTTTACAAAGAGAAATTGTATTAAGATATATTTTGATTTTAGCTAAACGTCCAAGCTAGGAATCTGTTTCTTATTTTGTCCCAATTCGCCCCAGCATCCCTATTCACCCTATTTAACGGTATCAAGAAAGACGATAAAAATGTAAAGAAGAACAATAAAATCAAACAACACCATAAGTACTATGAAAAATGGCGACAAATAGACGAGGACAACGATGGCAACACAAATGACAAGATACACGAATGACTGTGAACCACGGTCGTAGAAGAACAGGTCTGGACACTCGCCTGGATATTTGACCCCCTTGTTGTTTGGCTGTAGTTCGCCAAGTTACCGAGAATATTGTGTTTTATTGGCGCTGATGCTAGGGCGGTCGGACTAAACTCCGCCCACTGCCTTTCTAAGATAAAAAATTTATCAAAACGTATTTTTTATCAATTTATGAAATACTTTCTTCGCTCACAAATTTAAGAAAAGGCTCCAGCAATCTTTATTTACTTTATAAGTTTAACAATGGAAAAAAGTGGACGGAGTTTGAGTCCGACCGCCCGGAAAACAGCGCCAAAATGTACGACATTCTCGGTAACTTGACAAACTACAGCCAAACAACAAGGGGGTCAGGATATATACATCGTTAGATAGGCGAGTGTCCAGACCTGTTCTTCTACGATCGTGCTGTGAACACAGACGACGCAACAAAGAGAAAACAAAGTAGCAGACTTCCTTGGGCGACAACAGATGCAGCGTTCAGGGGCCGAGGTCTGTTACCTTCTGCAGGCTCATACAGTTTGAGGAGCTTCAGCAGGCGTACAGTAACACTTGGCAACCTTGTATCACAGTGGCGTACGTCCACAATATCAGAACAGTTTACCATACCAACCATTGCAGGAATTGTTCACAGATCACAGACTTGAGAAGCTTCTAGTGGCGACACAATACTACAAAATATTCCGTTTTTAGACCCGAAATTTTATGAACTCTACGGTTTCACCCAATACAGGTTTTGAGATGTGCTGTACCTGTGTCGACTATGCTTGCTTAGTTGCCGTGACTAAACCCTACGTTTTTCTTGGAAGTTCAAAATACAGACATGAACCATTTACATACTGGAGCCAAGACAACATTAACCATTACGAAACACACTCGTCAAGCACCAGTTACCACCCCATATCACGTATCCGCACAACATTCACACCACCGTGAACAACACCACATGTCTTCTACACTACAAAAACACTTATTTCTGCCACAACACACGTTTTGTTGCAGAAAAAAGTCTCGACATGAAACTCAGCAATGCAGCTTACCCGAAAATGAAGTTTTCGTTTGAAATATATGGTAATGGCAAAAAAAAAAAAAAAGTAACTATTGATATAATTCACGAATATTTGCAGTTAATTTAAGCGGTCCTTTATGTCAAAGCAAATACTTTCTTCGGTGTAACGGAAACAGTACTGACATCACGAATAGCTGTTCTTCAGGAAAGATTTTCTCTGCTGTGAAGAACGATTTCTTAAGAGCGCCGCCTAACAATCGGATCAAATGCGTTGCAGTGTTTTCGTAAATACTTTTTTTCACGAAACTATTCGACATGTGCCCATTGTACCATAATATGAAAATAAAAAAACTTCCGACTATGACGGAATATCATTGTTAAAAGACACCATGCAAATTAAAAACACTGTTACAAAGCAACCCTACATACCCTAAAATGGCCTTTCAGATTTCCGTACTTCAAAAAGTACTAACCAAACAGTTGACAAACTCCGAAACGTGCACTGAACTTTGCAACAAACTTTCCACCAATAAGATTATATGGTCTCTGCAGTTAAGGTGGCCGCCTGAGTGGATGTGTTTTGAGCGTTCCAGACCAAGAAGAGCGGAAGAGGTAAGGGCGACTCAGCACGCGACTCACGCCTCACTCTAGCCTCCAGAAGCAAGTCACTGGACAGGTTTCAGTCTTCTCCCAGACAACTATCCTCTATGAGACAGTTTATCTTCGACACTGCAATTTTACGACGTAACCTTAAAGATAACATTGTATTGTACAAACCTGTAAGACGATTATAGGTTAACTTCCAAGAATTCACTTGTAATGATTCTGCACGACAAATTAATGAAAGATTTCATTATTATTTATGTCAAGCAGTTCACCAAGTATACACCCTATGCTTTGTTGAAGAGAAAATTTTGATAATATAATTTGAATAAATGTTATGGCTCAACAATAACAGTGTCGAACACCACCCCGTAACCGCAGTCTTAACAGCATCAAAGTAAATGAATTTAATTGCGCACGGACCGTGTAAGCTTACAGCGTAGTTACACCACGCGACGAGGAGAAGTCGCTGGTCATCGTGACGTGGTAGGCTCCAAAGTCCCTGAGGTTCCAGAGATCAACGAAGCGGAGGCTGGACGTGGACCATGGAACACAGGGTCGGGCTGGGCGATACCCTCTCCCCCCTCTCCAACACCCCCGCCATAACACGCCTGCCCCACTTCACGTGTCACCACGGACATCAACGAGCTCTACAGGCAGTCCACAAACCACAAACAACCGCGCTATTCCTGCAGACGGAAACTGTAGTGGAGAAATATTGTACTACGGCGTTATACATACTCAATGTGGCAACACTGCAAAGAAAGTCCCCTCTTGTACTCCACGCCCAGGATATTATGTATGTTACATCACGTGGACATAGAATCATGGTTGAACTGCTCGGGACTTATCCTGCGCCCATAACATGCAGGCCACAACAGCAGTAGTGAGATAACTGTAGAGCACAAGAAAGGAATAACTACAATGCTGTGTTGCCACGTTGTGCACGTAAAATATCATAGTATATGTGGTTCGCGATAGAGTGAACACTTTCGAAGACCATCTTGTGTAGAAAAATTATTAATAAGTACTATTTCTTGCGACCTCACAAATAAAATTTCGAGTGCGGTTCAGTCTTTATACTTTGACTATCACTTAAGGCCCTTTCGCGCGATCACATATTTATTGATATCAATTTACTGAATACATTGTCAACGTCAACATGGCGTCACATGACATTCAAGAAATTGAATTCAATACATTCGAAAGAAAATTGAAGCAAAATTTGATCGTGTAAAAGGGCCTTTAGGTGACATTGTTTTTATTATTATTACTATTACTAAAACCCTATAAATAATATAAAAAAAAGTAATCAGGATTTCAAAGGCGCTTACTTTATCCAAAAATATGTATAAAACATTTTGCAACTAAAATCTTCGTCTTACATTTAGTCTAGTAATGGCGAGATGTGCTTATTATGCGGGTGTTTCTGAACACCCTGTATAGCAAACAAAGTGTAGCGTATTGGTTATGGTACTTGCCTACAATTTTTAAGGATCCGGGTTCAAAACCCACGTACGTCATGTATTTTATAAAACTATCTATTTTCCATTTTCGCAACCGTATTAATACGATGTCTGAAATGGCATATTTGCGCGGAAGAAATAGCGATTTAAATTGAATGCGAAAAGCGAAAGTGATCTAGTGGGATATATACACTATAGTGTACCTACATTAAAACAATACGTCATATATGGTTCAGCTTGCATTTAGGCTAAATGTGTTATTTTGTGCGTGTTCAATCACTCGTTACTTTACATATTACGTAATGAACACGTCATTAGTGGTAAATAGTACTGCAGTAGGCTTATGATACACTATTATACAACATAAATAACAATTTTCTTGCGGTACGCTAAACCAAAACCACACAATAGCCCAGAGTATTCTTTGCAGTATAAATTTATGTATTGCAATTGAACCTAACATCCTCAATAAAATACAAAATACTATTGATTATACAAGATATTACATTTGGATAAAGAATCGACGGTTCCATGCAGAATCTTAGAAACAACATTATACTAACCCGAAAGATTATTGAACTCACTTAAGTTCTCCAATATCAGCCCAGAGAGTAACCACTGCACCATCGTGTCCGACACTTGGTGTGGTGCTATTGCAAAGTAAATATATAGGTATTAAGTAATTAAATATAGTAATGGTTTGCGTCAGTACACAGGTTTATTTAATGTATTGTTGCATATTACAGTGCCCTGATATTGCTCTGATATTGTGCCATATAACAATGTGCGTAACACTAAACTTTTATAAAACCTCCGACTCGAATACATTTGAAATATAAAATTTGTTACATTTTATGATTGGCTACATACGTATGACCAAACGAATCACAGTAACAGACTTAAAAATTGTATTTTATTGCCCACGCGTAGCCTGGCATTCCGCCGGAGTGCGACAGCAGTCAGCTAGCTTGCCAAGTCTCCGTGTGTACTGTGGCTTGTGACGTCACTGGACGTTTCCGCGGGCGTTTTAAAAGCGCGAATTGTAAGTAGCTGTAGTTATCTCAAATCGACTTCAAATGTAAACATTTCAACACACATAGATTTATTTTTATACGCACGTAGTGTGGATGTTCTCATGTAAATTCACTTGAGGGGTCCGCTGTCACGTAGCCCGCGATACTGTTCTACAGTGAGAATTATTTTCATTTCTGTATGTCAGTTGGTATTCGTTTCTCGTGTAAAACAGTTTTATGCAAATTTTGGTTTTTACTTACAACTATACAAAAACTATGAAAGCTAGAAAATATTCATTACTGTGAAAAGATAGTCACAATGTATGCCTATAAAACAGTCTCGTGTAAATATAATTGATCAAAACAATTACAATTTTGTAGGGAGTCTCCTCTTAACCCGGAAATCAGCCTTCTGCCCACAAAAATGGGTTTATTATTTTTTTAAAATAAACCTGAGAGAAAGGTTTCACTCGTAGCATTCCTTACGGCACTTTACAAATATATTGTAAAAAAATATATATATATAATTATCAACGAAAACCAACAATTTCACTTTTTCCTTTTTAGGCGTCATATACTATTTTTAATATACTAAATATATCTTTATAAATATACTACTAATTCTCAATCATACTCATTTATTTTATACAAAATTAAAAAAAAATACATAATATTGCACTAAGTCTATAAAACATCAGACTTTTTTTTGTTTACACAGAGATTTTCAAATATAAAAATTACAATACAATTTATACCGGACAGACTGTAAAGTCCCTCATATTTAAACATAAAAAAATTAAACCTGCGAAGTGCATAGTCCTTCTAACTTCACTAATTAAATAATATTCTGTAACACACAGTTACAGGGTGAAGGCCTCCACAGTTTGTCGTACAGAAACTGAATACTTATTTACGGACATGAACTGAGGTATTAACGTGTATCGTAACGACAATTCCCGGTGTAGGCTATAAGCAAAACCAGCGCATATCCTCGAGACCGAACTATCCCACCCAGTTTAGTTTATGGTTCACTTTGGTCCAATCAGAACACAGACACGGCCGGGGGGGGG